>NQII01001149.1:6581-205571 GCA_002778355.1 Clitarchus hookeri | reverse complement strand
CGGTCGGTTAAGTGCACGGGGGTTGAGGGCACACACAACACACCCCTCTTGCACCCTTTCTCCGACACTGCGTTTCCTACGCTTCGCAAGCCACGACGTGCATGCGTCATTAGGAAGCGACACGCGCGTACTACACATTTTTTATGGCTCAGCCTCCTTACCCCTTTTGCAGAAATTCTTCGTTTCCGAGCCATAATTTGGGAATCGTAGTAATTACTGACAATGTACGACTATAGAAAATTCGCATTTTACGAATTATTTCTGTGCGTAATTTTTAATGCGTGTTATCTGATTGTTTTAAAAATGTCAAGACCATATTTATGTTGTATCGATAAGTTCCTGCCACTTTGCAAGAAGNGTGTTATCTGATTGTTTTAAAAATGTCAAGACCATATTTATGTTGTATCGATAAGTTCCTGCCACTTTGCAAGAAGAAAATAACTCACAGTGAAAATTAGATACAAGCATATTAAACATCTAGTAAATTTTAGGGGAGCTAGGGGCTAGTTTTAACAGGGGTAAGTAGTAATCGCTAAATTACTCGGCAGTTTTCAACAATTATGTTTACAAGTAACACTCAACGTGACCCTTATAACGACCTCTATTACGTAACCACGGTCAGTGTCGCTCGGCACGGTGCAGCGAGCGGTAGTGAGCAGGTCTACCATTTTGACCAGGTAACGAAAAAAAATAATCTCGTAAACTTTGATTTTAGGTGTGATAATGAATATGTTTGAACTATGTGTTTATATTTTCATATCGTCACTATAACAAGCTTTCAAATGTTACGAATATTTATCTTACAACCTCTTTTCAGTATATACCTTTTAATAATAATATCTAAAATCGTCCTATGGGGCAAGTTGTAACAGTATATCGGGGCATGTTGTAACGTGTTACAATTTGCCCCTTGTGGTTTCAATTCTTTTGGCTAGACTTTTTGCCTCAAATGTAAATATAAAAAATTACTATCGTTTCTTGTTTCAGAATGAGGAATTATAAATTAAAGTCCGAAAGAGTAACAAAAAGTCAAGATGTATACGAGCAGACTGCCAAAGAAGTCTTACAAAATAAGACAAAGATTCGAAAAGCTGCTCAGATGTTCGATCTTTGCCACGTGTCTTTGTATAGATATATTAAAANGAAAATAAGACAAAGATTCGAAAAGCTGCTCAGATGTTCGATCTTTGCCACGTGTCTTTGTATAGATATATTAAAAAGAAGAAAAACAATGAGCCACTTTCTGTTGGGTATGTCAACCAAGACTAGTCTTCACACCTGAAAAAGAAGAGAAAATAGCCTCTTATTTGCTGAAATGCTCTNGTGTTATCTGATTGTTTTAAAAATGTCAAGACCATATTTATGTTGTATCGATAAGTTCCTGCCACTTTGCAAGAAGGAAATAACTCACAGTGAAAATTAGATACAAGCATATTAAACATCTAGTAAATTTTAGGGGAGCTAGGGGCTAGTTTTAACAGGGGTAAGTAGTAATCGCTAAATTACTCGGCAGTTTGCAACAATTATGTGTAGAAGTAACACTCAACGTGACCATTATAACGACCTCTATTACGTAACCACGGTCAGTGTCGCTCGGGATGGCGCAGCGAGCAGTAGTGAGCAGGTCTACCATTTTGACCAGGTAACGGAAAAAAATAATCTCGTAAACTTTGATTTTAGGTGTGATAATGGAAATGTTTGAATTATGTGTTTATATTTTCATATCGTCACTATAATAAGCTTTCAAATGTTACGAATATTTATCTTACAACCTCTTTTCAGTATACTTATACCTTTTAATAATAATATCTTAAATCGTCCTATGGGGCAAGTTGTAACAGTATATCGGGGCATGTTGTAACGTGTTACAATTTGCCTCTTGTGGTTTCAATTCTTTTGGCTAGACTTTTTGCCTCAAATGTAAATATAAAAATTACTATAGTTTCTTGTTTCAGAATGAGGAATTATAAACTAAAGTCCGAAAGAGTAACAAAAAGTCAAGATGTATACGAGCAGACTGCCAAAGAAGTCTTAGAAAATAAGACAAGGATTCGAAAAGCTGCTCAGATGTTCGATCTTTGCCACGTGTCTTTGTATAGATATATTAAAAAGAAGAAAAACAATGAGCCACTTTCTGTTGGGTATGTCAACCAAGACTAGTCTTCACACTTGAAAAAGAAGAGAAAATAGCCTCTTATTTGCTGAAATGCTCTTATATATACTTCGGATTACTTCCGTTAGACGTAAGAAAGCTCGCTTTTCCAATGCGCTGTATCAACTGGTGCCAAAAATATCCCTGATTCATGACACAAAAATGAAATGGCTGGTCCAGATTGGTTTACTAAATTCATGGAGAGAAATCCAAAACTGTCTCTCAGGACGCCAGAGGCTACATATTTAAATAGAGTAATAAGCCAGTTGACAGGTGAGACATCTACAGAACCTGTTCCAGGACCTTCGGGTATCAAAAAAATAGCTATAGATTTCTCACCCTCAAAAATAATACCTCTTCCTAAAGCTGCTCCTCGAAAACAATGCAATAGAGGTGGACGCAAGCGAAATCTGCAGTTTGGACTGACACACCTGAAAAAGATGCCTTAGAGAAGATAAAAAAAACTACAAGAAGAAAAGTCAAAGAGAAAGGAAAAGGAAAAGGAAAGCGAAAAGGAAAGGGAAAATGAAAATCTGAAGGAACAGGAAAAGAAAATAAAAAGATAAGAAAGGTGAAAAAAAAAAAAACATTTCCCTATGAGTCAGACTCTGAAATCGAAGAGTGGTTTTGTTTGGTTTGTGGAGAAGAATACAGCAAATATATTCAAGAAGATTGGGTCGAATGTTTGACTTGCAAATTGTGGGAACATGTTAAATGCGTGAGAGGCGACACTGTTTCTTACGATTGTGTAAACTGTGATTCTGATGAAGACTGACGTTTTATTCATATTTTAAATATTATTAGAAGCTACAGATATATGTTAAATAGGGCTGCAAAAAGTGCCATGTTAATTGTGATAAAAATATTTAGCATTAGAGACTATAATATACCAAAACAGTTAAAAAGTAATATGTTGATTGTTTTAAAGGTTTCGTAAAGCATTAGTGATTTATTTTGCCAACAGCCCCATGTTAATTGATAATTTGAAACGTTTAATTTGATAGAAGATACAAACATATTATGATAGAAATGTGTTAATAAGATTCATATAGATTGTAAAGCATTAGAGATATATTATAAAGCAAAAAGTGCTATGTTAGTTTTGATAATTTTGAAAGTTTATTGTGATAAGTAATCTTAATGTTGAAAAACTAAAAACATTTTACTTAACTGGCTTATAAGTTATAAAATGAGTCATACCAAATGTCCAAAAGGTAATGTTGAGTTTTATATGAAATAAAATAAAATTTTTTTCAATTACTGTTGTCAATTTTTTTATGTTACTACCTGCCCCACGCCTGTTACAACTTACCCCTAATACGGGGCAAATTGTAACAGCTGCCTTGATTTTGAAAAATATCTCTTGTGCCAAATTGAATCAACTTTTTCATTATTTTATAGTTGCATGTGATAAACAAATATATAATATACACATACACTTTGTTATAATTAAGGAATAGTTAAAACATTTCAAAATATCAGCATTTTTCCAAAAAAAATTTACAACTAGGCCCCAGCTCTCCTCTAAACCGGTCCATGGCATAAAATGCTCTATCTGCGAAACTTTAAAACGTTATAACAGTTTGTATGAGTCTTTTATATTGGATCAGCCTGTAACGAGTGTTGCGTTTTCAGCAATGCTCATCCATCTGTAGGCATGTGGTTCGAGTTCCTGTCACGAGTTTGTGTAAGAGTACGTTTAGTTACGGCGGATTATTTGAGGCTGTCTAAAATTTCAGTTCCCCATGCAATAGTCAACGTTTCACACCATGCTATCGGGTCTCGAAAGCCCGCTGTTAGGAACCACCCAAATCTCTACAATCATTTACTCACGCACTCACTCACCGTATGCTATCATGCTGTTGGTTTTCTAGGAAAACGAGCATGATTTCATATATTTTCTGGACTTTTAAAGAATGGAGTAAATTGAAAATTTCATATTTGCAATGAAAAAGTATTTAACCAAGTTCTTCGAAATTTTGTTTACATGTTTTATAAAACAATAACAGCCAGAAATATAAATATTTAATTAACAAATTTCTTTCTAGAAACCCTTAAATTTGCCATGCTACATCGAAAGTTATGGCGAAAAAAAAAATACGGCTTTACATGTAAGTCAATACGCAAATATTCGTCTTCTATCTCATTCTGGAACTTATAGTGACGTAGCAACGATTAGTGTTTAGAGTGGATGTACAGATTGGGGCGGCTGTTGACGTCAATGTCTTGAGAGACGATGATGGTGAAGTGAGGGGAGTATGGAGCAGCGCCGGAATGTAAGTGTGGGGAAAACGGGAGAACCCCGAGAAAAACCCACCGACCAGCGTCCGGGACGATTCTCACATGCGAAAATGGGGAATCGAATCCGGCTTGCCTAGGTGATAGGCAAGTAGTCTAACCACCACACCTCCGCGGCCACCTTTGTAACGATTTGGAATTGGTGTACAAATTCGTTGTTACCGACTTTAAAGCGAGTTGACTTCGCTACAGAATGCTACATGGTAACTTCTAAAAGTTCGCCGGATTACTTTAATGAGCAAAGTTATAGTGTACAGTCTGGCATGGAACGTTTTTGCGTTAAATTTGTTATTTTAACTTGTTACTTTTACGTATTGGCTGTGATGTATAGTACAGTAATATGGCTTAGAGAATAGTGTGTGTGATCCTACCGGGAAAGCATGTGATATTTCATGAACACTTACTTAAACAGTACAGTTAAAACTGTACTACCGCGTTAAAATGTAACCTTCCTTTTACTTCCCTTTACCATTCAATTAAACTTTTTATTCTAACCGGCATGAGATCAAAATTGTTTCCACAAATAAAGGTTTTTTTTAAAGTATATTTTTAAATGCTCATTTTGCGCTCATGAGCAAACTGAAGTTCGTAGTGTGAAAGTAGTTTAATTGTTACACGGCAACATCGCTACCCGTATGTGTCACTACCAAATTAAGATTTGAAACCGAGCAAGGTCTCTGCTCGTTCGAGACATATGTGCCGTCTCCAATGATCTCGTTATCGACAATAGGTTCAGCCCTACCTACCTTAAAATTTGTATCCCAGTGAGCACTTCCGTTTATATAATACATTAATGCGAAGCACGAACAGCAGCCAGAATACTTCAAGACAAACAAATAATTGATATATTAAAGTGTCAGCGGGCAAAGAGTGCACGCGAACCTATGGGGTACACGCGATTATCATCTTGCACATACATACTTAAGGAGGCCGCCTGGTTGAAAGAATTTTGCACGTCTGAGGCCTAAAAGCGTGGGAGTGCTAGGGGCGACCGAGACGCGAGCATCAAATCTCTCACCGCCTCTACGCGCAAAGCACTGAAATTGCGTGCAGTCTTGCCGACGATAACGCGCCCCTATGACACTTTCCGCGGAGACCCTGCCATTTTGTTGACGTAATAACAAAAATAAAGGTTTTATGCAAGTCGCTATTCCTTTTAAATATTTCGTACCGGAATGTTCCTACCTAAAAATTACAAGACTCTTTTGAGCCATTTTCACTATTAAAAACATGCTTTAGAGAGAAATGGAGGAACTTAAAAAACAACTTTCGGACGCGTTACGTTCCTTAAATGCTGTGCGTAAGCAGACCTCACTTAGACACGTTGGATGTTTTTTTTTAATAAAACTTTTTCTGCTGAAGCTCTGCATGCCGTTTGGTGACCTACCCCGGCGGCCACCTTAACACAGCACACAATAAAAGAAGGGGTTGACATTGTTCACGTGCTGCTGCACTGGCTCACCACCAAGGTCGCCCGGCCTCGAATCCCGGCGGATGTACACTGAAGAGCCAAAAAAACTGGTACACCTGTCTAATATCGTGTAAGGCCGGCCCGAGCACGCAGAAGTGCCGCAAGACGACGTGGCATGGACTCGACTAATGTCTGAAGGTATGCAGGAGGCAATTCACACAATGAATCCTGCAGGGCAGTCCACAAATCCAGCCTGCACCAATTTGAGAAAGGGTTGCACGTCTGTCACGTTTAATGATTCTCGTCAGTCGTCGTTTGTCCCGTTCTTTCACGATCTTTTTTCCGGCCACAGCGATGTCGAAGATGTGTTGTTTTACCGGATTCCCGATATTCACGGCACACTCGTGAAATGGTCGTACGCGAACATCCAAANGTCGAAGATGTGTTGTTTTACCGGATTCCCGATATTCACGGCACACTCGTGAAATGGTCGTACGCGAACATCCAAAAGTTATCGCTACCTCGGAGATGCTATGTCCTATCTCTCATGTGCCGACTATAACACCACGTTCAAACTCACTTAAAACTTGATAACCTGCCATTGTAGCAGCAGTAACCGATCTGGTAACTTTGCCAGACGTTTGTTGTCTTATATAGGCGCTGCCGACCGCATCGCGCTACTCTGATTGGTTCCATACCTATGTTATTTGCATACGCACGCCTATACCGGTTTTTTTTTGCTCTTCAGTGTATAGTCGAGTTTCGCACGAGGCAAGCGTAGAGAAATGTATGGTAAAGTTAAAATGAGAAAATATTCTTAGCGCAGCTTTCAGGGAGGGACGCTGTACACTCCAAATGGATAACATCTCTCTGTACTACCGCGCTTTTTAATACCGCGCTGCACGACTTACATTTATTCCACAGGTATCATTCAAGTGCGGAGCAGCTTTCGTCCAACCACTCTTGCCCACCTACACTAGTGAACTGAAGACCCCCACCCCCTTCGTGCAGTGGCAATCGACGCTCCTGACGCCTTTTGGACTTCTGCGCATTATCCTTCTCATTTGTATTTAACTCTATTATTGGTTGGCGGATTTTCTCAGGGCTCTCCCGTATCCCCTTGCCCTTTATTCCGTTACTGCTTCTTCTTGTCAGTACACTCTCGTGGGTGCTTTATAGACGTATAGTGTATATTCACGGTTTCTTCACCCTTTTGGAATAAAACCTTTGGAAAAAATAAACACCATAATTATAACGCGTGTTTGGTTGTTTTCTATGTCATAAACCATACGTTTTTTATATTTTCGCTAGCCTAACAGTAGCTTATATTTGTTTATATTCAACCTTTACTTATATATTATATCTATAAATAATAAAATTGCACTTCTTACTAATATCAATAANTTTTGTTTATATTCAACCTTTACTTATATATTATATCTATAAATAATAAAATTGCACTTCTTACTAATATCAATAACAAGAGAGTGCGTTTGAAATGCTTAGTAAGTAATAGTTCTTATGCAAAATACTATTAAACCGAGTAGTTCTTCTATGCCCGCCGTCGGTGGGGGTTCGGTTTTTTGGACCTCGGCGTCGGGTTAGCAACGTCATTTTGTGTTTGTGCTGTTTTGACCGTTTTTGTGAGTTCAATGGACCTTTGATTTTTTTGGGATTTTCGTCTTACGAAGATTGTGTAGTATTTTTTAGATTGTGTTTCGTTTGGAATTGTCGATGTTGGCCGTGGGCGCTAGCCGTTGGCAATTATAGTACCATAAACCAAATTAAATTGATTGCGCACGATCGTGGTGCGTTGGCACTCTACAGTAATTTTCTAAGCTCTTTGTTGGCATGAGGCGAGGGGATTATCTTGGAATTAGATTTTTGATAGGGCTTCAGAAAAGTTGGAAGTAACAGTGAATGTGGAACTGTTAACAGCCATCCGTACCTCTTAACTCACGTGGTTGCATATTAAAACAACAGGTCCCTTATATACGTGAACATTATTCTAATTTATAAACTAACAGATAAAATCACAAAACGAGTTGATAGTAATGTAAGTAAAAGTTTCAGGTTGTTTTCATGGATTGCGGANGATAAAATCACAAAACGAGTTGATAGTAATGTAAGTAAAAGTTTCAGGTTGTTTTCATGGATTGCGGAGATGGACTAAAAAATCAAGTTATTTGTCCTGGAACAGTTGCCTGTGGCCAAACCCAACCACAGAAATAAAATTATGGAAACCATTTTTTTTTTGCCAGCAACGTCGAGAGAATCATTCTGTATCATATCTACCCACTTGCAATAAGAACGAAAGACGTGTTTTCGCAATCGATGTCAACTTTGAGGTTAAGCAATTTTGTATCATCAAAATTTAATTCCACGTAAGAGTGTTAGGTCCTAGTTGTCATAATCGTGTTGTCAAGACCACTTGTACTCACAGAGCAGACATACGCGCAAAAAATGGATAGTTCTCCAAAAATTTCTATATAAATTATTTACTTTGGCTGAGTACATACGAAAATATTTTAGACTGTGAGAATTTAAGCTTGAAATGTTTTATAATATAAAAGTTATATATCATCCAGCAAATAACAAAACTAAGACTTCCTTGTGCATGTCATATTTTGCTCATTTTAAAAATTTAGTTGGTTATGTACATCAGCTGCATTAACTGATCACGCAAAATAGCGCTCCCTCTAAAATAAATTGCGCTGAAATATTTTTCTTGTTAATGTGTACTAAATTTACGCTTGAAATACGTCCTCTGGATATCTAAACACCAAAAGAATTTGCACGTGAAATATTAGCAATATATTTAGGTTATTACAAATACTCATATTCTTGAAATATCTTTTTAAATGTAAATTTTGTTTTAAAGCAAACATATCGCCTGGCATAGATTGCATGATAATATGAAGGAACAAAATTTACCCTCGAAAACTCTCTTGGTGAACAATATAAGAGCGGTTTCTGTGAATATTGCTGGCCATTTTAGAATTGAAGTAGACCAGTTGAAATTTTAGATATAGTTCTTTCTATGACTGCCTTTTATCATTAAGTGGTTCGTTTAACATGTTTTACTCTTGTGGCAAAGTTTTGCCATTCCGTGATGTGAAGCAGGCATTAATAAATCATCCTAACAGCCATAGTTATACGGGTATAAGTTTACCTGGAATCACTGCAAGATCTACATATACCAAGCTTAGATCATTTACGCATAATTTTACGTCCTTTCAGTGAAAAAACCGTGAATGACAAGTTGGCATTATTTTTTTCCCGGAAACAAAATTATGACTGAAATGTTGCTCAGATTTTCAAAAATTAATCTCTAAAATGTGATTTGATCACAGAAATNTAATTTTTTTCCCGGAAACAAAATTATGACTGAAATGTTGCTCAGATTTTCAAAAATTAATCTCTAAAATGTGATTTGATCACAGAAATCTTTAATGCAATAAAGGCTGAGTGCTTAAAGTGAGATATCGACCCACTTCAGTGCTTTAGTAAAGAGCAGAAACCAATTTTAACACATATTCCCCCTCCCCCCTCGCTATTTTTCTTGACAGGATAGCATCAAATGCCGTTTTAAATTCACTTTTGAAAGTGATCAACTATTTATATAACTTATTGCGTGAGCGTTAAAACTAAGGCCTAAATACAGTTTTCGCGGATTTGAATGTAGTCTCAAACATCGCTGTGTAGCGATCGTATTGCTNGAAAACTAAGGCCTAAATACAGTTTTCGCGGATTTGAATGTAGTCTCAAACATCGCTGTGTAGCGATCGTATTGCTGAGGCGAAGAAAAATTTATTTGAGATCGCGTGAGAAAGCGGCTGATGGAACGCGTCACATTTAAGCAGCCGAGCCCCATCGTCTCCCGTAAATTGAGGAGGAAAAATGATCCACGAAAAGGTTGCTACGGTAGAATCACTAAACAAAATTGTATCGGGCGAATGAGAAGGGAAGCGAAAGGGCGTTAAAATAAAAAAAAAATAAAACCATAAACGAGGATTAAATTTGAAATATGAGAGTGAAAAATAGTTTCGCATACAATATAAGTTTTTCATTTGATTTATTTGTTTCTTTCCCAGCAGATACTCTGATTTCAGACCGAGAAATCTGCAAGCAAAGCTGTTTTGTTCGTTTACTGCTATACAGACAGCTTTTAATTAGGGTATGGGTAAAAATTANCCCCCCACAAGGCGACACGTGCCTACAATTAAGACTGGAGGCTGGCAAGCATAAAAACCCCTTTTCGTGAGTAGTGGGAATCAGTTGATTAGTAACACGCAGATAGGTCGGTCAGTTGATTACCACCGCCCAGTGTGGGAGGTCAGTCCGAGAATTATTACAGCCAGAGACGTTAGTTCGAGAGAGCAGTGAGTCCAAGATCGCTGAGCAGAGAGTTAGGTCAGGGGTTCGGACCCCTGGCCACGTCAGTACGTCAGTAGAACAGCAGTCTAGTGAGACAGCAGCACTAGCAGGCTTTTGCCAAAGGCCGCCCATCGCCGGAGCTCACCCACCACAGCTGACATCATTCCAGCAAGAGCTAAGTATACAATCACCGTCAAGAGAAACCCCCCTCCATCACGAAGTCGTTAACAGTCAATCCGAGTAACCAAATTATCACAGTACCACACTTCTCAAGGGCTGATGTATTTTATTTGTGTTGAATGCGAGACAATGTATTCGTCCTTCAAAATACAACAGTTAAAGACTAAATTATTGCAAACCCCTTAACCTTCAGGCGTCAAATAGTCTGTGCCTGGGAACATTAACAACGACACTATAAGCCACTCTCTGTCTTCCACAGAGGCGATATAGCGTCAAGTAAAGCGGCTTCCCAACTGTGGGGCCTAAATACGTCAAGTAAAAGTGGCGCCCGGACGTGGGGTGCAACGCTAGTTAGTGTATCATACAACAAGTTAATTTGGCGCACAACTGTGGGGCCTACACAGCCTAGCGTCAAGTTTATACAAATAAGCATATTTGTAACAAATTTATTTATCTAGTAAATTCTCAGTTTCACTTGACGGACGCATGACTAAAGTTATCAAAAACATGGCAATGTTAATTTTTACATAAGGCGGAAGGATATACACAATGTGCATACAAGTAGATCTTTAGCAAGACTTCCAAAAGTGCTCAGTTTACCGTGAATACCCTAAGCCAGTGGTGTGCAATCACGCCATAGTTTTAGTCCCTATTATAACTTGTTATGTTGCACCAGGCCAAACAGGTTAGTAAAAAGTTGTAGGGTAGGCCTGATTATTTACAGAAAAATCCAACAAATTACCAATAAAGCGGGATTCATCCCGTTCACTTGTTTCTGTTTATACAAGTACGTTAACTATAGTCCATTCACCATTAATTGACACTTTTCTGAAGCCCTCCTTAATTTCTTCTTTTGGCTACCGATTACGTATCTCTCCGCTACACGTAAAAATGAACACTGCCAAGTGACTTGTTCGTTTTGTCATATTTGAAAAACTATTAAGTACGGATATTCACAATTTTGGCCTATAGCCACAGTTAGGTCAGCTTTATGACTTTAAAAATGTCTGCATAGACGATAGTTCATAATATATTTGTTTTACACGATATAGCACATCACACATATTAATATTTTGCCGCGACTGTGTTTAACACTGTTACAACTGTGGGAGGAAATGAATGTAGAATTTAACCTCATGTTATTGAAATGTGTTCATTTATTTCGTTAAAAGGACGGCTTCAGTATCAATGAATATTAAAACAAAGGAGCAACAAGTCCAACGAAAAAGACAGCAAATCAATCACGCAACTCGAGCCGCTTATTTTTTGTACATAACAGCGACAAACTGAAAATACAGTGGTGAACATGCAAGTAGATAGATAGGCCATATGTGGCCTTGACCTTGACATTTATCTTTTACCTGAACCTAAATTTTCTAACTAGGATGACATAGACCTTGATACACAGGTGACCTTGACCTTGGAAATGACTCCAAACTTCCCGTATTTCCCTCAAAATTTCCCGATTTTTCCTCCAAATCTGCGAAATTTCCTGCAAAAAGTTTTCATACGCAAAATTTTGCGAGTCACTCAGTCTAAAAATAGCATGACCGTGTTTCAAATATGTTCCAGTTCATTCTCTGCAATTCCACTTTTCGTGCTTTGTCATTCCATGCTACTATCTTGAAATTTCTCAGTTCATGCTCTGTCATTCCATGCTACCATCTTGTTCAAAAATGTTCCAGTTCAAGCTCTGTCGTTCCACTTCCACATCTTGTTTCTAGATGTGACACAGTAGCTAACACAGGTTTAAATGATGTCAACATAAAATATATATGGCAATTATTTTCCTAAATGTTATAGGCATGGGCATGTGTATTCGAGAGGTGTGTCATAGTTATGTTAACTGCTGCAGCACGCATGCTGACAAGGCACTGTAAATGACTTTTGATAGTTTTTTTTTACTACAACCGGTACTCTGAATTTTGTATTAATGTAAATTGTATATGCATGGCTATGTCTATCAGACGTCAGACCAGGAAGTAGACATTTAGCCACAAGCAGGTAATAAGCCTAAATATAAAATAACCATATTCTGAAGAAAAAAAATATTTGTACAGGATAATACATTTTCCTTGTAGTTAGTTTTTCAGAATATCATCTTCTGTCTCCTCACAATTTCCAGACTGAAGTGCAGTCTTCTTTTTTCCCCCCCATCTTTGTAAGACTAGCAGACACTCGCTGTAAAAAAAAACACTATTATTTATCAGTAATTGCATCCTTGTCAATCCAACAATTTTTTTGATCTGGAAATCACATTCAGCGAACGTAAAGTTCATTGCCTTTATGTTTCAAATTTTTTTTTTTCAACATATAAGTGTCGGGAAATTTTGTGGGGTTTATTTCCTTACTGTAAAAACCGCCCCGTATACCTTGGCCATCCAGGTCTTCGTAATGTCAAATTTTGACGACTCTGTACAATTCGTTTGACCAGTTCTGTGCAAATCCTTTGTCAAATGTCCCTTTCATTCTTGAAATGCGTACTTAGTCCCCAACATTAGCTTTTGGCTTCCGACTATCAATAACTTACATTTTTGTAAACTGTTTGTGGAAGCGAGTTGTCTTTAATGCCGATGGGACACATACCTTTTGTACGGTGTCTTTTGTGATTGTACTCGGAAACCAGTTCTGATAATATTCCCAACCATTTGTAGGTTCCTTGTGCTGAGAATTGTTTCCATATCGCTGTTTTCAAAGTGAGATTATACCTTACAGCACACTTTATACCACTATATGTAGAATAATGATGGATCTTGTGTTTCTTCATTAGATGCCGGAAATATGGATTATAGAACTCGCGTCCAAAATCAGTTTGCAGATTTTTTGGTGGACCTTTATCACCCAAAACTGTTTCCAACGCTTTAGCAACATCTTTACCTCGTTTGGTTTTGACTAGTACAAAAANGGACCTTTATCACCCAAAACTGTTTCCAACGCTTTAGCAACATCTTTACCTCGTTTGGTTTTGACTAGTACAAAAAAGGCGAACTTGCTATAGCAATAGATTAAAATCAGCATATACTTGAATCCTTTATTCACAAGGGCATATGGAATCATTATGACCAAATCTGCCTGGTATAAATCACGCAATCCAAACATCATCACTTACCGCCTTGGATAACTCTGTCTAACTGCCTTGTGCAGTTCGCAAGCGATTTCTGCCCGACTCATCGTATGTAGCTTTCTACACGCATTTCCTCCAAAATAGTAGTAATTTTGTACATGCGGGTATTATTTCATCCTTTTTTTGAAGCGATCAGCATACACAATCTATCAAAAAGTTCGTTAACATCGTCCCAATAGACATACTCTAGATAAGGGATGCTCAAACGGTCGATCGCGATAGACCGGTCGATCGCGAGAGCTTTAAAAGGTGATCGCGGACATATGTCCACATTCCCTCAAGAAATTAAAAATAAGCGCCTTCCGTCGGTCACTCGTACGGCGACACTGTGATACGTAATAATAAAATGTAAAGTCTCGCCGAGAAGAACGCTGCGCACCGCCGGAGTTGTCGGCGCGGCTTAGTATTATTGGCTCCCATTGTTTGTGAAGAATGGCTTTCTGGATTAAGAAACCGCCTTGTGAGTTTTATTCCGTTTTGGCAAGTTTGCAAGTTTGGTAAAATCAAACAACAATTTTATCCGTCGCCTGGAGCGCTAATCGTTATCAGAGTACACCTTCGCGTTAATAGTTATGAATATTCTCGCTAGGTCCCGCTCTCTTCGAAAAATGGCGGCAACGATTTACACAATGTAAACATAACCTGATCAAAGTGTACTCGGCATAGTAACACGCGAGTTGTGCCGCGGCTTTAGTCAACGAACGGTGCTAGTAATATCAGTGGTGTTCAAAGAGTACTTTTGCGTGGTGTTTTTTCTGTGTGCTTAGAACAGGATTTACGATACAAAATGAGCACTGCCAAAAAAAAGTAAAATGTATCATTTTAATAATGATTGGGAGGATGAATTCTTGTTTATTATGATCAAATATAAGTGTGTTTGCCTTGTTTGTCGATTTTCAGTTGCATTGCCTAAACGCAAGAACTTAGAGAGGCGTTATAAAACCTTGCATAAAAATTATGAAAACGATTTTTTAGCAAAGAGGGAGTTAAGAAGACAAAAAGTAAATGATTTGAAAAGTAGTTTGAAAGCAGAGCAAGCCTTATACACTAAACCAGACAAACAATCGAAAGCTGCAACAGTCGCATCTTTTGAAATTACTCAAATACTGGCAAAACACAAGAAACCCTTCGAAGGTGGGATGGTAGTCAAAGAAGCATTTCTAGAAGCGGCGAAGGTGTTATTTGGGGAATTCAAAAATAAAACGGAAATAATTTCTGCTATCAAAGAGCTCCAGTTATCTCGTCCAACTGTCACTAGACGTGTTGAGATCATGAGCAAGGATTTGGAAAACAAACTGAAAAATGATATCATGGAATGTACATACTTTTCTTTGCAGTTTGACGAGTCCACCGATATGACAGATACTGCCCAGTTGTGTATTTTTATTCAGATGGTATTCTCTGATACTTCGGCTAAAGAAAAATTTTTAACAATGATTCCTCTGAAAGAGAAAACTCGAGATAAAGGTATTTACGACGCTTTTTTAAAATTAGTAAAAATCTACGAGCTACCGGTTTACAAACTCGTGTGCATTGCAAAATATGGAGCTCCATCTATGACAGGCAATCAAAATGGGTCTGTTGCATTGTGTCGAGCTAATAATGACTTACAATAATTTTTCTCATTTATTTGCATTATTTATCAACAAGTTCTATGTTTAAAAACACTAAATATGAAGGATATTATGGACATTGCTATGAAAATCGTGGACTCCATCCATGCCCAAAGCTTGCAACGACGGTTCTTCTAAGTACAATTGGAATCTAGTGAGTCTGCTGAGCACACTGATTACTGCTACATACAGACGTAAGGTGGTTGAGTCGTGGAAAGTTTTTAGAAAGGTTTCAAGAATTACTACCCGAAATAATATATTTTCTAGATGAAAGAGGTGATGATACCGAAATACTTAAAAACGAAAAATGGCTCTGTGATTTAGCTTTCTTAACACATATGACACGTAATTTAAAAAGCATTAACTTGGAGCTACAAGGAAAATATAAAAACATTACCGATATGATTAGCGCAATAAACGCTTTTAAAAGTAAATTGCAGCTACTGATTAATCAACTAACTAAAAATATTTTTAAAATGTTTCTGTTTTGAAAGCGAGGGCAAGTCCTCAGTCAAGTTATGGTATTTACGAGACAGAAGTAAGAAATATTCTGAGTGTATTTGAAAAAACTTTTTTCCGATTTTAACAAATTGACAAATATTGTAACTTTCAGGACTTCTCCGTTTTCTTGTGCAGACGTTGAAAAATCTGCTACTGAAATATCAAACACCTTCAATCAAGACCTGTCTTCTGTCGAAAATGAGATATTGCAGATGATTTCAGATATAAGCAAGTGATGTAAAATTTCGGTATTTTATATCTCAAGACAAACATCCTTGTTCAAAACAAATTGCGCTTCAAATAACCTGATTGTTTTGGTCAACTTATCTATGCTAATCTGCGTTTTATGAAATTAAAATTATTAAATCGAAGTATCGCAATCGGGTAACTGACGAACATTTGTCATCATGCTTGCGATTGTCTATCAGTAATTATCTGCCATCCTATGAAAAGTACGCGGACGACATGCAATGCCATGCATAGACATCCAAAGATTAGTGTGTGTTAGTGACATAGATATATGTACCTATTACTATCATTATTATGTATGTATTAATTTAATGTACAATAAAAATACATTTTTAGTTAAGTTGTATTTTTTTCTACCAGTAGTAGAATTCAGACTTTGATTGGCCGGTAAAGCCCCAGCCACACTCGCGTGTTACTATATCAAGTAAACTTTGATGAGGTTATATTAACATTTTGTAAATCGTTGATTTATATTTATTATGTTATTACTTATAAACGGATATGACTTAATTAAACACTCTATTATGTATAGCGTTCAATTATACCATATATGTCTATAAATAATAATATAATAAATATAAAACAACGAGATACAAAATGTTAACATAAACTCATCAAAGTGTACTCGGCATAGCAGCACGCGAGTGTGACCGGGGCTTAACAAAAAAAAAAAAAAANTAGAGCTCACTTTTACCCCCTTACTTTTTTTTTGTGGATCGTCCCCCCCCCCCCATTTTTTTTTGCGGTCGATCGCTGATGGTAGAAGTCTGAGAACCTCTGCTCTAGATGAAGTCCATCTTCAATTTTTGCCATCTGACCAGAACCATACGGCATGTTTACCTCTGGAAACAGACGTGAAGTAATGCTGAACGTTGCGTGAGCAGTATCCTTATACTCATTGCTGATGGATCGTTATCTTTCAAATGTGCACTCGTTAATTTGAGCAGCCTCTTGTACTGTTGCAGAGCAGCTTATGAATATGTACTACGCTCTATTCTCAAAAGCAATTCGTAAAGGCCGGGGACTGCCCACAGAGATTAATTTCCAATTTGAATTTCAACAATTTGGGAGGAAGAATAATTCCTCTTTTCCCAGAACCAATTTTTTATTTCGTTTGTAATCTTCATATGTTCTATCATCGAACCGGGGCGAATAAATTGCTAGGTAACCATGATCATGTATATTTCGAGTATTAGCTCCATCTTTTTTAGGCTTCAAAACTGACAAAAGAATATCGTCTTCATCCGCCACTTCTTCTACATCTAGTTTACGCCTTCGTTTCCTCCCTGGCTGCTGTTTAGCTTCATCAGGTTCTTTCCTCGACGCGAATGGCGAAACTGCAGGTTGCAAATTATCAATTATAGATGTGAGCGGTTTGAATGCATCCTCCAAAACAATGTCACGTTCCAAACGTGCTCGCTTCGCCAACAAATATTTTCCACTCTTATATTATATAACGCGACGTGATTCATCAGCAGTGTCCGCCATTGTACAAAATACAACACAGTAATAGAAACAGCTTTTATATAATTTTACTGTTCAGGATCAGTCTTCGGTTTTGGATGAAATTCTACTGTAGGCCGAGATGCATTAGATGTAGGAGTAGCAGTAGGTCGTATGGAAGTCGGTTTGATGTTCTTTTTTTTATATAGTTTTCTAATTTTCTAATTTTGTTATGCGCTGTATAAACGCATCTCGGGTAAGACTAGACTGTTTCCACACTCTCTCGTCCTTTTTCACGGCAGACAACCCAGTAATAATCTTGCTGGTTATTCATTCTTCAACAACAAGAATTTTTGTATCTAAAAAAGAGAGTTTGCTTAAGCCTTCAGTCAATGTACTTAGTTAAGTGTCTGTTTTATCGGATGTTGTTTGCATTATTGCCAATACCCTTAAAGTTACTGAATTAACTGATTGAACGTACAACATATTAACAGCATCACCACCATGTTTCGGTACACCCGCATTCATAATTCGCCTACCTCCAATGCTGCAGTGACCATCTTCCATCTGCACCAGGCAGCTATCTCCCCATCGTTTAAGACCATTAAGTTCGAATTTAGATACTGTGTAGGCCATCTCTTACTGGTGAATGATTATGAACTGATCACAACCTCGACGGTACCTTCCTTTGAGTAGAGAAGTGGTCAAAGTGTTGTGCAAATTTAAGGATGAGTGTGGTGGGGATGAGATGTATGAATTCGTTGGTATGAGGGCTAAATTGTTTAGCTACAAATGCATCTGCAAAACTATCAAAAAGCCTAAAGGCATCCAGAAATCTACCATAAAAATAAGATGACGTTTAATGATTACAGGAATGTATTACTGCAACAAACACAAATAAGGGTTCATGTAAATACTATCAGATCACACCATCATCACGTACATACAGAGGGCATTAATAAGCTAGCATTGTCCTGGATGGATGATAAAAGACAATGAATGGATGACTGTGCACATACTCTACCCTTTGCTTATAAAGAGTAGTTTAATTCTCTTTTATTGAAATAAACATCATTAAATGCATATACCTCTCCCCAGTCATGTTGAAGCAGAGGTAATTGCATTCCCGTATGTATATTTTTCTCACAATTGATCGAACTGTCTCAATTTTAATTGTTGAATGTTATTACTTTGAAGTAATTTTTTCCAGCAGCACACTGTAGCCTGTGCAAGGTATCATCTTGTCAGGTGTGTCGCCAATATATCCTGCAGCTTTGTTTTAGTTTTATCTGATGTGACCTCTGTCACTTCCACAATATTTTACAATTTACAAGGATTTGTCATCTATGTTCAGCCTCGTGCCTGGTGTTTACAACTATTTCCTGGGGGTTTCAACACTTATCCTGAGTTGTGAATGAGAAATGGTATTCGTGTCTGTCACATATGCACTGCAGTTACTGGTAGGTAGTCTCGTACTTGCTTTTCTTGTTCATTTATATGCTATCCCCAACTTCTCTTTTTTCCTATATCTAAGTACTTAACTCTTCTTCTTTGGCTGTCATTTTTCTGTACGTTACTTTGTCCTTTTCGATTAATATTTTAGGGGTTGTGATTTTCATGTCAGCAACATTGTAAACTACCTATGTAATATGCACTTGCAAAGCAGTTGAGAGAAGTTTAACAAAATGAAAATTCTGATATTTCAAATAAATCTCCATAGTGCCTCTGCAAGTGTATATTGCACAGATCTGGTTCCAACGTCTGGGGAACTGCATGCAGGAGATGGGTTTTAGGCCTCGTGAAAGCGACCAACTGCATGCGTTTAATAAAGGTCAGAACACAGGACTTCCACCCCAAGCAGACCATCACTGAAGAAACCATTAAAAGCATTAATTAAAAAAATATATATATATGTAGTAAGAAATTATTTAAATGAATTTTACTTTTGAAATAACTTAGTATGTTTTATTTCTAATCTTATTTTATTTATTATTTATACACAGACAAGTAAAATAACTTGTTTACGGACAATTATTCATATGTACAATTATAAAGAAAACTTTTTTTACACATGCTTGGAAAATAAATGTTACATACTATTTCTTATATGGGTACTCTAAATGAAAAAAAAAACATGTTATGTTTATAAAAAAACTAGCAAACCCGGTGAACTCCGTTTCGCCACCAGATGGCTTCGTTTTATGCAACATTTTGTTTGGTGATTAAAACATGAAGAAACATTTTTTTTATATTTGAAAAGGAAAAATTTTATTTCATTTCACAACAGTAATGAATTGAACTTCTCTAAGTAAATGAAAGTGAATCCAAAGTAAATACGTTTCATTGAAGTGCTCTTTGGTAAACCACATTTTTTGTTTTTTGGTCTGACGTTAACACAAACAAAGCGGATGGTTTCCCAACTCGTGAACACGCAACGTATAACTGCCCATGTGAAAAACAATGATTTTCTAAATTTATCCCGCAAACACTAAGCGATTGGCCTTGCGACTTGTTAATTGTCATTGCGAACGCAAGGCGAACTGGAAATTGCAATCGTTTGAAGTCAAACGGAAGATCAGTCGGAATCATTGGTATTCGAGGAATACATACATTTTCACCTGCGTACTTTCCGTTAATAATGGTTGCCTCAATCAAATTCGGCATAAGTCTTTTTACCGAAAGTCGAGTACCGTTGCAAAGTCGCGGTGGATTCAAATTACGCAATATCATAATAACTGTACCAACTTTGAGTTGCAAGTTATGTGGTGGAAATCCTGGTAACTCCAGAGAGTTCAAAAACTCCGTTGGATAATTTACTACATCATCGGGATCTCTTATGGAATCAACGGATTTGTATGTCACCAAATCGCCAGCAATTTTTGATTGAATGGTGAAATTCAGTGCGTGTACATCATTATTCTTTGCGGCAAGAATTGCTCGTTGACTTAACCAAGCATAATTCTGATAATTCTCACTAATGTTTGGGAAAACATTTTCAATAAGAGCTAATTGAGAGTCTACAAATCGGCAAAATTCGTTGGTAAGAGTAATTAATCCAGATGTCGCATCAACTGGGACTTTTCCATTTCCAACAGCTAACAATTGTTTGGAAAATTGTGCAGCACTTTGATCATTTTGAAGTTGAACTCTCATATTAGTGGTTAGCGATAATGTTTTTACGTTATTCCATAAAGGTGATGCCTTCAGGCAAGCATTCAATTCATCTGCAGGCGTTCCACGGGGAATTACTGGCAACGTCTGCCTGAAATCGCCTGCCAACAATATCATCAAGCCGCCAAAGATGTTGTTATTTCGCCGAAGATCCTTCAGTGTGAAGTTAAGTGCTTCAAGTGATTTCTTATGTGCCATTGTGCACTCATCCCAAACAATGAGCTTGCATTGCATCAACAATTTTCCCATTGCACTGGATCGGGAAATATTGCATGTTGGAATATCAATTGTGTTTAAATTGAGTGGCAACTTAAGCGCAGAATGTGCAGTACGACCGCCATCTAGAAGAGTCGCCGCAATTCCAGATGATGCTAACGCCAAAGCTATGTCACATCTTGATCGAATAGTGGCCAAAATAAATGAAATGACAAATGTTTTCCCTGTTCCTCCAGGTGCGTCCAGGAAGAATAGACCACCAGTATTATTGTCCACCGCTTGCATTAATGTTTCGTATACTTGTTTTTGCTGTTCATTCAGCAACGGCTCATTATTTCGAACGAATTCCTGCAATGAATCAACATTGTATTGCAGCTCTCGATTTAATTCTTGGTTGAATGCATCGTGCATCGATCGATTTGGCGCAATCATTCCTACTTCAATCAGTAGCTTGTTTGCAATAGTCAAGCATTGATCCTCAATCAGAATCAATCCTTCATTGTAGATTTCATCGGTTATTTGGATGTCAGGATTATTCGTTTGAATGCGCAAGCGATGCAAGATATCTTCACATATGTCGTCTTTGTATTTGTTCCATAACTGAATTGGTTGTGAAGGAAAACATGTGGTGATGATAATTGCGAACAGCGTTCGTATTTGGTACGCATTTGATGAAACAACTGAATCCGCAAGTGTTAAATCCCAATGAGAATCGTTCTCCAGCAAACCCAATAGTTGACATGCTTCTCGATATGTTTGGCATTGGTGGCCATTCACAGTTTTCAAATGCGCGAATGATTTTGGTCCACGTACATGTACCAACAGCAGTCGCAAATAAAAACATTCATCATTTCTAGGATGAACAGTATACATGCGACCTAGTGCATCAGTGGAAAACACCTGTGGCCAATCTGGAACTGGGGTTCCTTGTTTGCGACGTTGGAATTTCTTTGTTGATTGATTCCAAGTGTAATACTTGGGCATTTCAACGTACATCAGCGTCGCTGCGAATGGATCTGCTTCACATATTGCAAAGAAGCTAGTCAATGTTGTCGATGGTGGTCTCTCAGCTCGTTGTGCCGCATTAGCCTCAGTGAAGTAAACTCTTTGGCCATTTTCCAAATGCACTGCTAAATGTACAACTGTGGGATATCTTTCATGAATTTGAAATGACAATAATCGCCACAGTGCTTCATTAGTACTGACGTATCTGCCCATTTGGAAGTTGCTGATTTCGTCATTCGCATTTTCCGACGCAATACCAAACACAGCCATGTCGCTGCCTTTTGTGACGTACTTGCACAAATATTTGATTGATTTGGCCGAATGACAACTCTCAACGTTTGCATGTGTTTCGAAAATTCGTGATAGCAGCGGGCAATATGGTACAATGAATTCATTTCCGATCTCAATCTCTTGATTTTGAACTTTAACTTTGATAGTTCGACCATTATCTTCTTTTGAACGCCGACGATAAACTGGATATCCATCGTTCCCTGTGACTGTTTCAGCAACTAACGGTCGCGGATATCGTTTTGTGCACTTTCCATCAGCCATGCAAGGCGATAATGGATTTAATGCACCGCACGGTCCATGGACCATCTGTGTCGTCACAATGTCGTGTAGATGGGGATCAGTGACTGGATCAGGAATTTCAGCTGATATGATGTCATCCACTTCATTTGAATGTAATTTGTTCAGCAACCAAATTAGGATATGAGCATGCGGTAGTCCACGCTTCTGCCATTCCACCGAGTACATATAACAACGTGTGTCACCAAAAACTCGATACTTAGTAAGCACATCCATCATAACCTTGAGTTTTTGCTGAAATACTCTGGCGATTATGTCATGGCGATCTTGCGGTTTTTGGCCCGGTTCCAACTCACGTTCAATTTCCGTCCACTTCGGATTGCATGTGAACGTAATAAATAAATCCGGAGTTCCATAATTTCGCACGTACGTCATAGCGTCTTGAGCGTATTCGTGCATGTGGCGTGGGCTTCCGATATAAGATGATGGGAGAATCGTCAGACGTCCAATATTCTGAACATCACCATCTGAATGAATAGCATCACGCAAGTGTATATAGTCCTCAGATCGTAGCTTTGCCTGATTGAATCGGATGAACGCTAAACGTTCGGTCTCGACTTTGACATACATGTCGACAGCGAATTGCTGGAATAGCCGACGGCACTTCAGAATGACATTCTCCTCATGTGTACGAATCATCATACGATACGCATAGTAATTCATTGCGCTTAGATTTTTATTCGTTGATACGCCTGAAAATGCAAAATTAAATGAATTGTTAATGGAAACCAATAATAGCAATAATAGCAATAATAATAGCAATAATTAGTGTGTGAATATTGTACCTGTAATTGGATCGACCATCTTCGACGTGATGTCGTATCCGTCTTGCCCTTGCCAATAAATGATTGGATATTGTAACGCATCGTACAAACGATGTGTCTCGTTTACACGATGCATGATATTGCTTCTTCGCTGAACGACAATGTCTCGCGATTTAGTTGGATCGCCAACAATAATTGCAGCAACATCATTAACGGTGGGTGCATTGAATCTTCGCACATGTTCACCTGTTGGGGTACAATCCGCTCTTATGACAAATTTGTGCGTATCCGATGGCATTCGTTCCAATGCTGTTTTGAACATATTAACCACAGCATTATTAGCGTGAAAAAATGCTTGCAACTGTTCAATAATTCGTCTCTTTAACTGTTGTGTTCCCTGTATATTGCACCGCACATTCAGCTGATCCACCATCGACGAAATGAAATATATTTGCAGAAATTGATGCGGTTCATCTGGTGTTGGCACCATTGAACCATGCAAATGATATATTTGTCCTTGTATCTGTAATTGCAAACAAACATAGTAAGTTGTAAGTTGTAACATAGGTGTAACATAGGAGTGATTGGTTATGTGTGTTGTATCTTTTACCTTGCAAGTCGGCATGAAGCCGCCTTCTCGAATGATATTAGCTCCAAAGGAAGTCATGCGAAAGCAGTTATTGTATTCAAGGATGTGTTGAAGAAAATGGCTGGAATCGGGATCACTTCCATCGAACAATGGTTTCAGTGGCTGTGGTGGTGTAAGTAATGGATCCAGTTTGACTTTTCCACTTGCGCAGCACAATCCAGCCGTTTCTCTTTTGAACTTTAACGCATTGCAATATCGGCATATAGTCGTCATTGGTCCAATATCTAAATTTTCATCATCACTGTAGTTCGCAGTGGGATCATATTGGAATGCCAAGCGATTGTATGATGCCAATGATCTTCGTGTGCTCACGCGTTGTCTCAATCGGGCATTTTCTCTTATTATATTTTGTCTTTCTTCGCTTAAGTTCTGTGAATACACTTGTTGCTGGCTTGCATGTCTCGTGCGGCGGCCGATGTTCGCACGTCGTCCTCTAGGCATTTTGGACTATGGACAGAGTGGTGAATTTAACCTCAAATGCACGATCCACATAATTTACACAGTTCAACTTACCACCTTAAAGACAAATGCCTGCTGTTGAAATTGAATAAAAATTTGCACAATACACGTGATTGATTTGATGGTTTCCAATTGAAATGTTAGGAAACGAATAACTTATTTTTTTTACTTTTTTTTCACAATTGTTTGTCACATGAAAGTTTGTCACATCACTGAGCAGAGAACAATGAGTAGCTGTCAAACAATGTATCACTCACCGGCGCCATCTACTTGATTTGTAGTACATGCTATGTATCAGAGATGGCGCTGTATGTAAAAAAAGATTTTCCCGCTTTTCTGTTAAAATTTTTCCTGAATTTTCTTTGCTATAAACCTCACGGAGCCCGAGACCTTTCCAACGAATGCAAAACCGTGGAAATCGGTTCGTGCGTTCTGGAGTTATAGCGTCAGGAAGGAAAACCCGACTTATTTTTATATAGTAGATAAAGTCAGGATTAATCACTGCAGTGGGTAGGCAAAGCCTTGCTCCGACTTGCTGGTCTGTGATAAATGTATAATTGGAATGTGTTGTTGAGACCGAAATACTGGAAGCTAACGGTATTGCTCGCCATAGGATGTAGGTATGCACTATTAATGTGTGGAAATCACTTTGATGATGTATCATTTGCTATCCTACAGAGAAAAAAACCTATTTGCTTACTTTAATTTATGAATACAATTATAAAGAAAATGATTGCAGTAAATGAAATAATAGAGTACTTACATGGTTATGCACATGAAACATCTCATTGCTGAAAAGAGTCATTTTATGAGTGAACCATCCTTCGAATACCCATTACTATGCTGTTTATAATTTATATTAATAGAAACGATGAAAAGATATTTTCAGTGCCTTGTCAACATTCCTGCTGCAGTTAACATAATGAACACATACCATCCGCAAAGAGATGCGCATACCTATAACATTTGGGAAAATAATAATTTCCAAATATATTTTATGAATACATAATTTAAACCTGTGCTGGCACCCATGTCACGTCTAGAAACAAGATGTCGAGGTGTAATGACAGAGCATGAACTGGAACGTTCTTGAAAGAATGTGGTAGCATGGCATGTCGGAGCATGAACTGGAAAGTTTCAAGATTGTGGCATGGAATGACAGATCATGAAAGATGGAATGACACAGCATGAACTGAAACATTCTTGTAACAAGGTCATGCTCTTTTTAGACTTAGTGACTCATGAAAATTTGGTAAAGGAAATTTTTTCCAGTAAATTTTGCAGCAGATTTGAAGGGAAGATAGGGAAGTTACGAGGGAAACTAGGGAAAAATCTAGTGTTTCCAAGGTAAAAGGGCAAGGTCAAAGGTCAAACGTCAAAGTCATCAGTAGGCCAAGGTCAATATCATCCAATATGGCGAATGTATATCAAGGTTAAGGTCAAAGGTCAACGTCACATCTGGTTCACTGCCAGATGCCATATGGCTCCGCGCTCCGAAGTACCAAGCCCCTGCTCCACAACTCTAATTTTCTTTCTACTCATGCACACAAATAGGCCTACCGTAACTTTTATTTCTCTTGTTCTTCTTTGCATAGGGACTTAGTTCTTGCTAGGTTTATTTAATTATATAGTTGAAATTTTCTGGTTGGGCTTAGTAATTTATTGGGATAATTGCAAACACTCAAATCACAACTGTGTTTCAAAGACCTTGGGAAAAGTTTAATCGTTGTGATAAATATGCAGACGTAAATTTAAAACTTNGTTGTGATAAATATGCAGACGTAAATTTAAAACTTCGTCATAAAAGAGTTCACAATTAAAACGTATACATTTCGCACGTCTAATATTTGCAATCGCACACACACACACACACTGGGCCAGTATAACGACGACGACGCAGCCACAGCCTTTCACACGCAGCGGTCACGACGCACGGTGCAGTATATTTATCACTGCCACGGAAACGCTTTTTTATCACAACATCGTAACTTGCTTAAGTAGGTTTTAAAAAAACGCAACATGTACAAAATTGTCATGGTATTTTTAATTATTTTCCGGAGCAAGAAAAATTAACTCTTCGTTCAACAACCCGCAACACGCCACGTCATGTCGTCACTCGCTTGTCGCCACACCTGCCAACTTTAGATATGTAACCGTCCCGTTATCACATCTAAATACGTACACTGAAGAGCAAAAAAAACTGGTACATCTGCCTAATATCGTGTAGCCACCCCCCTCCCCAAGCCTCCTCGAGCAGGCAGAAGTGCCGCAAGACGACGTGGCATGGACTCGAATAGTGTCTGAAGGTATGCAGGAGGCAATTGACACCATGAATCCTGCAGGGCAATCCACAAATCCAATCTGCGCCAATTTGAGAAAGGGTTTAACGTCTGTCACGTTTAATGATTCTCGTCAGTCTTCGTTTGTCCCGTTATTTCACGATCTTTTTCCGGCGGCAGCGATGTAGAAGATTTGATGTTTTACCGGATTCCCGATATTCACGGTACACTCGTGAAATGGTCGTACGCGAACATCCAAATTTTATCACTACTTCGGAGATGCTATGGCCCCATCTCTCGTGCGCCGACTATAACACCACGTTCAAACTCACTTAAATCTTGATAACCTTCCATTGTAGCAGCAGTAACTGATCTAGCTTCCAACCGCATCGCATTACTCTGATTGGTTCCATACCTCTGTCATTTGAATACGCATGCCTATAACAGTTTTTCGGCCCTTCAGTGTATATTATTATAAGTATTAAAACATAAAAATGTCTTCAGTTGTAAATTGCAAATGCAAAAAGTATTACTTTTGCTGTATCAAGTATGAAACATGCTAAAATTGAAAACATGTATAATTTACCTTCTACTACTAGCGGTGTGAAACTTCCCGAGAAAGAAAGATAGACACACTCTCTCTCTCTCTCTCTCTCTCTCTCCGAAAAGCTCCGCTCCGTCTATTAAAGTTCTTTCTCGGTCGATAAAAAAAAACACCATGTCACTATATGTTAGCCATGCCAAGGTGGCAGCAGATATCAACATTACCAGCGGCATTATCAAAGCCAGCGGATGGCTTGTCGGATCACAATATCCCTAGCAGCAACATACGATAGTCCAATGGTTGGTATGGGGCTGCTGTGAGCCGGCACGCCAAGCCGCTTGCTTTGATTGTGCCGCTGGCAATGTTTATATCTGCTGCCATATTGGAATGGATGAAGTGCAGTGCCCACGCACCATATTTTGCGCTGATATTTCTAACTGTAAGAATTAAAAAAAAAATTTCATCAGGGCTTCCTAAAAATTTAAGAATTTTAATCGGCAACGTTTAATTTGCAAATAGCATTCCAAGAAACTATGTGAAGACAATATTTTAGCTGTGAACTTTTTCTTACTAGCCGTTGCCAACACATCGCCGCTTCCACTGTTTTTGAGTCATATTGAATACTAAATAAATACGACAAGTAACAGAAGATAAAAAGTTCAAGTTTCATTTATTCAATAATAAAATATTGTAAAGTTAATCAGTGTTATATACTTGTGGCGTACAAGCTATTTATAAAATAGGTTAATATATTACTCCTAGGGTTATTTTTCAAAGGTTTGTTTCAAAACACCCGAAGAAACCATAAATGGACTATAATAGCTATTTTCGGACTAAGGCCGCCCGTAGTATGTTAGACTAACCTACTGGTCTTTTGTGAAAAACAACTTTTTATTGTTGCTCCAGGTGACCATTAGCTTCTAATGCGCCCAAACTGAAGCGGAAATACACAAGACCACGAGTTTGCTGATCATAAGTGACGTCACAGATAGTTCATTAGCATGTTTCGAATAGCAGAGCGTTATTCACGACGGTTTGGATGGTAATATGAATTCTGCTAGTCAAATTTGTTTATTAAGCAGTTGTACGACCTAATTCTGAGTTTTTTTTTGTTATTTAACTGACTATTTGGGTATCTGTGTAACATCATTTCACGAATCTGAAACTTAAAGCTGGAAAATATATGTTCCATGTCAATACGACCGTGAAAATGATTTGGTATGTACCAATGCTTACAGATGTAGTGATGCTAAAAGTTCTGCTTTATTTCTTTAACTTTTATGCAAGGTGTTATTTAAAAGAGGAGAATAATTCTACAAATAATTTCCACCCTATATATATGATATCTTCATTCCAGTATTATTATAAAAGTGGGACTGATAGTGGAAATAATTCAGACCATAGAGTGTGCCAAAGTTATCTCCGGGTAAGGATAAAGAATTAATAACTGCCGATTTACAGACGTGTTTCATGAAAACTTTCCGTACAGAGACTTTTAAATCTAAGCATGTTTAGGAGTCATTTATGAGGTAACCNAGACGTGTTTCATGAAAACTTTCCGTACAGAGACTTTTAAATCTAAGCATGTTTAGGAGTCATTTATGAGGTAACCATTTGCCTTAGTTTACCCACACCTATCAGGAATTTCCGTAAAAATAAATTTATTTTGACAGAAACATGTGTTTCCTTAAAAGTAACAATGACAACTCAGTTGTTCATGACTAGCTATAGGACGAAGTAAATATTTTGAGTGGCCTACCACTTTGAATTAAATTATTGAAGGCGAATCTTAATTTTATGTTTTAATATGCTAATTTTTGCAGAGAAAGGTTAAAGATTACATGATATCTTCAATATCATGAATTGTGAATCACGTGATCCAACATTNAGACGTGTTTCATGAAAACTTTCCGTACAGAGACTTTTAAATCTAAGCATGTTTAGGAGTCATTTATGAGGTAACCGTTTGCCTTAGTTTACCCACACCTATCAGGAATTTCCGTAAAAATAAATTTATTTTGACAGAAACATGTGTTTCCTTAAAAGTAACAATGACAATTCAGTTGTTCATGACTAGCTATAGGACGAAGTAAATATTTTGAGTGGCCTACCACTTTGAATTAAATTATTGAAGGCGAATCTTAATTTTATGTTTTAATATGCAAATTTTTGCAGAGAAAGGTTAAAGATTACATGATATCTTCAATATCATGAATTGTGAATCACGTGATCCAACATTATAGCCGAATTCTTAGGAGTTAGCAAATTAGGTACAAGCAATTTAATTACAGCAAGAATTTTCGAACTCTGAGAATCGCAGCACAATAAAAACAGCTAGGAATGGGAGTTCGGGAATACTGTAGGTAAAATGGAATGTGGAAAAGTTTTTAAGCCAAGCAAGAATACATCTTTAAATTGTTCGCAATTACATAGGTACTTTGTAAATACATTTTTTTAAATTTCATTTACTGAAATCCTTTTGGTCAAGTTGGCAGCGAATGAGGAAATGTATACGTGATTGCAAGTTAATATTACAGTAACTAAAACGTGAAATTCGGCTTATTTTTAATTTGTGTACACAAGAGTAAATATTGTCGTAATGGGAGTAATTATTTTTTTCTAATAATTTCATTGTGTCCTTCGATCGACACACCCTTAAAGTTATTAGATATATATATTTTTCCTCTTTTTTCCTATGTTTAAAACGCGAGTGTTTCCTGGCAAACGTTGATTTACGGCAAAATCCAAACTTCCACAAATAAAATTTGAGCTGAAGTAATTAATAAAATTCTGTTATATATTCAAAGTTAACTATTACATTTTGCAATGGCTTCTTTTTACTTTGACGAATAACATGGTTTCGGAAATGCTGATGTTCCACGTAATATACTGACTCGTAAATAGTGCCTTCATAAAACTCATGTAAGTGTTATTATTTGAAAATAGAACAAAAACAGGGAGAGACTGATGAGTGCATTTGATTATGCTGGCCATGTCGTGTTCCAATTCTATAAGATTTACTACATGCACGTATTCTTTACGCGACTACACATAGTAATAAATTTTTGAGACAGTCGGTACCTCCGTTAGTATGTAAATAGTTTTAAACAAATATGCAATTCGAATTATCGACACTGTGCGTGAAATATTTCTTTAGCAGTTTTCAATATTTTCACAAAGTTACAGTAGGTTTTGTCCAGATTTTCAATGTACACGATCTAATATGAGGTTAAGTGTTGCATGGCGAACCTTATCCTAGTTAAATAGGGGGAAAAAATATTTCTGGATTTAATATGAAAACATGATTTCATAAAATACATTTTCACCGACTAGATATTTTACTGTCAGTGTTGCATTAGAATTACATACATATTGATGGTAGGCATTCAGAATTTACCAGCAACAAGTTGTTTAATTATTTAGGGCATTGGTCAAAAATGTTCGTGTAGTTATAGGCTGCAAAAACTCAACTCTTGGGCAGATTTTCATGAAACCTGGGTCAAGTAATCAAACTACGTGAAGTGAACTGTAAAATTTGTAGCTATTCGGTACTGCAATTTGGTCTTATGACAGTACATTCCTCATTTATATCTCAGATACAGTGTCAGGCATTTGCTTGTACGCAGAACGTGTATTACAATATGAATTTGTAAGGAAACGGTATGCAAAAGCATACACTATTTCAGTGGGCATTTAGGCCTGTATAGAAATATTATTACGAACCAACGTACACCACTGTAATATTCAACTAAAATAAAGTAAGAATACACATGATTTTAAATAACTAAATACACAAAACATTCCTCTTGTTTTTAATTTCGCATATTATTAAAATTTGACTTTTTCATATTTTGATTAAAGTGTATGATGATACGTTATCTGCTTTACGAAATGTTCAATACTTGTATTTTATACGAGAGCATCGTGCCTGATGTACGCATTTTAAGAGAAAACATTTATTGGCCATGTGTCGTGTAAGGACTATGTGGCGAGTGAAAATCGGAACCATTCTTGGGCGTTTTGCGACTATGTTAGTTAACAACATAAATATATTCAATAAATTACTCGAGGCTAAGAAACATATAACAAAAAATAACATAATTATTACCTAGATATAATAAAAGTTATAATATTCATTAAATGTTCACAAGCTACCACTAGTCAATGGAATTAAGGTGTAAGTATTTACGTTGTTCACCACGATGGCGAATACTAGTGGATTTATTTTTACTAAGTACAGACAGCGGACCTCTGAGCTCCTGATGCAAACAAACATCGAGGGAAAGTTAATGATGGTATTTATACTTGCATGTAAAATGTTTGTAACAGCAGCACTTCAACGATACATAATATTGAAAAAAATTAATGGGTGCCACTTTTGTAAATATGTACTTTTCACTATACTTCGTATGTACCTAAAGTGAGTGAGGGAATTTGGCAGGGAATATGTTGACTTCACGTTTTACGTTACACGCAAGTATCACGTTCACGTAAGTCTTCTTCACCTTGGCCTGTATGTGTCTGTGATACCTATCATGATCGTTCCACGTAACGTAACACGTAAGTTCGCGTACATGAAAGCTTGTCAATATTTAAATTTTGCCATACGTGACACTGTAACACGTGATTTTGTTGGTCGATCACAGTTGTATAAAGTTGTATAATCTTTTTTCGTGGTTTTGTTTCTTCCTTCGCCATGTCGTCTGCTCACGTGTTTATCTGGCACGTAAATCACCATTTTCTCCTAGAAATGACAGCTGAATGATGATAGAAATTAAGGTAGGATGATTTAATTTATTAATTTTTAATATTTGTACTGGTTTTGTTAATTACTGAATATAATCATGCTTTTCAAAAGTAAAAAAAAAAAAAATCTTACATGACATGCTTAATATTTGCCGTTGAATTCGCGGAAGTTTTAGTAACTTACGATTTATATAATATAGCATTCTCAGGCAGACCAATTTACATTACTCACAACTTATTCGCACGTGCACGAATATCAAGTTTGCATATTTCATGTCATTGTCGTATAACAGCTGTTTTAATAATTTGAATAAATCACGAACACCAAACATTCACAGTATATTCTTGGCCACATTAAAGTTGTAACACAAATACTCCTATGAAACTTTTATTTTAAGATTTCCTAATCTGAAAAGCAACTACTCTTTTTCCCAACAATTCTGTTTATCACACAAAGTTAACATGCTTTCGGAAAGCACTATAACATTGCACCCGAGAAGTCCACATCCTATAAGGGTACGTAACATTTTAACGTGATGCGTGTTATGTGTAACAAGTCATCCTAATCCCGTTTTCGCTACAACGTTTATTGTTCGTGTTAAAATCCCGTTCCAAAAATAATAATATTTTAAATTTAATTTGTTCATATATTGCAATATTTTTAAAACAAATAATCAGTATTTTTTGTTGTCAGTAAATAAAATTACTTAAATTTTAGAAAATGGTCCATACAGTTAAATAAATTGTCATTGAATTCACTGAAGGTATTTAGTGAGAAGATAAAGTTCCCACAGTTTCGCGAGAATTTTTGATAATTATTTATAACTATAGTTTTCTTGTTTTTACGCAGGAATTTATTTTTAACAGTATTACTACGTGATATATTCCCTGTAAATAACGGCTGATAATATTGCTATCGTGAATCCCAACAGCTTACGAAACGAAAATATTTTACATGTTTCTTTATCGAGATATGAGTATTAGATTAAAATTACATGTATTCTGTCTACGTGCAACGTTCCAGAATTTTCGTTGTATGTCCCGAGATTCTCGCACAAAAAAAAACGTAACAAACGTTTCTGTACCAAAGTAGTCGGTAGGAAAACTCTTCGTGAAAAAAAAAAAAAAAGGTTCAATGTTATTCAAACAAACTCAGTCTGCCCTGCACGTTAAACTAGATCTGGTAAATATTCTGATTTTAGCAGAAACTAATGCTACACAAAATAAATGACGGTATGCATAATCAAAGAAATGCTATTTAACTTACATATTCACAATAGACTTGTGAATTGTTTTAGAGAGTATGTAATACATTTTAGCAGGTGGAGTTTCTATATTTCACGAGATTCCGTGGCTATTAGTTTAAACGTTATTAAAAATTCTTGTCATGAGCGAGCAAACTTTGCTTGTTGCAGTGACAGTTTTTTCTTTTAATATCTCTTCGTGGAGCAGGGGAAAAAAAACCCTAGACGCGTTTCGCAGGAACATTTTATGACGGTCGACAACACCAGACGGCAGCGAAGAAGACGAGAGAGAGAGAACGAAGAGAAAAGAAAAAAAGCAGGACAAGGCAATGATATGAAGGACTAAAGGTGAATAAAAAACGGATCCGTTTAGAAGGGTCAGGAAGATTTGCAGAAACGAAATAACACATTGTTAGCGATCTGAGCGTTTCAAAAACACCGCGGCAGATGGAAAAAAATATTCTCTCATGTATAAACAGTAAAAAAAAAAAGGAAGGGGATGTTTGCAGAGCCGCTTTCGGGATCTACCCGTCCGTGAAGGATATGAGTACATTTTTCTCTCGCATTTTCCTCCTGGTTTCCAAATATCTGGACTGTTTACGAAGAATCATTTTTTTTTGTCCAAGTGCCCGGGCTGTAAGAGTGAATAAGGAGAAATCTGGATTAATTTTATAGAACGCGTACAACCCGCAAAATATCATTCGAATACATTTTACACGTCGTTTTCTGAAATATGAGTATATAAAATATCGTTCAAGAGACAGAAAAGGTTCAGCGCAAGACAGCAAAAAAACCTTCTAAAAGTGTAACTGTTTATTTAATTAGCGTTTTATTAATAAATGTGTGTATACATCTCAGCGTTTCCGGTGGCCGTGTACGCCAAGGCGTTACTATTTTGGGGCGCGGATGTCAGAGTAAGTTCTATTCTGCTCAGGTTGGGAAGACCGTTGCATATTCGTGACCTCTGTGGCGTGGTGCATTCAACAAGATAACCCTGCATCGTTTAGAACTCGGATCGCATGATTATTTTAATATTTACTGCTTCGTGTACTCTACAGATTTCTCTCTCGCCAGTCGTGTAAGAAGAGTCTACTGTTCTGAAGATAATGTGTATACAAGGATGGATAAGGCAAGGCAAGCTCTGGGCACTGGCTGGGCGGCAAAAACTATATGAACGCTTTTGCAAACATTGGCAGGCTAGGAATGTGGGTCGGCTTACCTCAGGCATAGTCTCTTAGTGAGGATTTGTGTGCTTGAATCGTTCTCAACTTGTAAACTAGAGTTGAGTTGATTTGTTAGTCACTGTGATTTGAGTTTGACAACTACAATTTCTCACCATTAAGTAAGCGCCAGTGTCGCGTGTGTTAAACGAATTTTCTCTACCTTCTACATGAAAAAAACAGCCACAATAATCATAAATCGATTATGAAATAACTACGTAACTACGTAAAATATTTATCTTTTATTATTAAAACCTGGCGGCGGAAATCTCCCCTATGCCAAAGTCTCCCATGAGAAAACTTGTTTTGCTACTAACCTGAGTAGAATGAACCTTAGTCAGAGTAACCGTTGGCGTGGCCAGAGTTAAGGCTACGACAAATGCATCTGCGATGTTCTTTTTTTCAATAACAGTGAACCCATCCTCTTATATTTCAACGAAACCAACAAATAAAACGAAAATATTATGAGCCTCGCTCTATTTATCACATACAGAGTGATTCTGAAATCATGGGACAAACATTGAGAAGTGACGCGTTGAGTCACAAACACAAAAACATAACACATTAACGGAAACATAAAATGTTCATTAGCAGCATACTTAACGAGTGATTCCATACAGAAAATGTTAAAACAGTTGCTGGAAATGCATCCACCAACAGTCACGCATGCTTGGCAACCTCTACATATGGCGTGATTGGCTGACATTTATGGCGTGCGTGAAATACCCGGCGTATTTGAATCTGTTCGCCAATCACTCCACTGACGCTACCAAGCTTGCATTACTGTCGGTGGTAGCAATTTTGAGCAATTATTATGAACATTGCTGTAAAAAGACCTTTCGTGGCGACGTTGTAAATAAACCATGTGTCGCATTTCATGTGTTATTTTTGTGTTTGTGCCTCAACGCCTCACTCCCGCCCATATATTCCTATACAATAATTGTTTGTTTTAGTGAGCTCTACCACCCCTCAATGTTTGTCCCATGATTTTAGAATCATCCTCTATTTGAGGGGTTGTGAACGATATGGAAGAACATTATTATCTAAACACTTTCTTTGTAATCACGCCCATGGGACCAACAACGGTACACGCCCAATCACCGACGCGTCTCTTCTTCTTGAAACCCCCAAGTCGACTTTCTTCCTCTACACAAATAAGCGCCGTAGAACCCGAACACTATAGGCATAGGTGCTTTCACATATGTGCTTTCAGCTGATGAATATAATGTCAAGCAACTGTGCGCGGAAGCGAAAACAGATCGTAGAAGCTATGTAAACGTTTTGATTTTAAGTACTTTCGCATGCCTGTTTCCTTTGTCACAAATAGGGTGATTCATCACTCTTCCAAAACTTTCAGTATTCTTAACATCAAATGCTCTACAATCACACTTTTTTTCCCATTATTATTTCCAATATACTTTTATAAAATGGTAAGCGCCCTTCCAAACAATGTAGTTTAAATGAATTCGAAAAAAAAAATTTTTTTGCGGTATCAGATACACAGTTGCATTACTTCATCCGTGAAGTGGGGGTCGCAAAATGAATAAATCGCGCGACACCGCTGTTAAACGCGTTTCGCAATATTCCCAACGTCTGCGGGGTAGAATGATCTACGTTCGCAGTTGACGTTCCTTTATAACGATTTCACGTCCTTCTCTTTCCCCGTGGGGATGGATTTCAGTTAACACGGATCTCTAGTTCGCCCTCGATGTTACATCGACGAGAAACGAGGAAGCTCTCAGAACGATATACCAGTGGTACAGACGAAAGTTGGAACTCAGCTCTACAAGTTATTCTGGATGTTAAATCGACACGTAACCCGTGGGCCATTAGAGTGATATCACCCCCACTATGGCTTCATGCTCATCGCCTGTACTCCCAATCCTAAGTCAAGTGTCTCTTGCGTATTTCATTAAGTGCATGATCTGGATTAACAAGAGCAGAATAAAAATTAATTGTCAGAACTATATAACTTATAATGATGATAGAAAAAACGCTCTGCTTCCTGTACTATAACAAAGCTACATGATAAAATTAACTCAGTTAAAGTTTTAGTAAAAATTATATTAAAAATTGTAGTAGATTTACGTATGTGCAGTCAGATGCAGTTTTTATAAACACGAGGAAAATAACCTACTTGTTAATAAAAAAATTACGTGCAAATTTTCGGCAATCAATAAGTTACCCGTAACATTAGATTCCATTGAAAATATTGAAGTTTTCAATAAGTTATTTATTTAAGCTTTTAAGGAAAAATATTGTTAGAATTTTTGTAATTTTTCTTAAACTGGACAAAACAAAAAAAAAATTAATTATAATTTCACGTATAATAATAATATAATTAATAAGATAAACACTTATTTACGATCTCACATTACGTTACTTGTAACATGTTATTAATTGTATCATGTTATTAGTTTATATGTTATGAATCGTAAATATAAACAGGAATGAAATAACATATAATAAGATTCAAAACTGAAAGGGTAAGAAAATCGAATGAAATGTGTTGGTGAGACCAAGCATTAAAGGCTAGGTTTTCTGTAGAATTTTGCAGAAAATAAAATACGGATTCACAATTAATTTCACAGAATTTTTTTGAAAAAAAAATTTGCAAATAAATGAAAAATAACCATCCACATCCTCCCTTTCCTACTATAATAACACATTTCTCGTGCTTCTGTCGACGAGCATGTTTTAAGAAAAAGGCAAACCAAGCCTTTACAAGTTTTTTATCAACGTTGCACCAGGATCTGAAACAAAATACATATTTTTTTATTTCGAAAAGTGTTTTCTTCTACAGAGAAGCGATTCATGCACAAACCCCTGCTTATATCCTCCGTAAGATGGCGATGTCTGCAAACTGGAGAACATTCGATACAGAGTGGAATTTGGGATCAATCATATACAAAAGTGAAGCCAGCATGAACAGGAGTTGGGCAAAACGAGAAATGCTAGTGACTGAGGGTTTGTTCAGTTTCAAATAGTTCATACTTGATCCGCAGTGCAGCGTCGCGAGCGCCTGCAAGAGGCCATCTTGCACGGCCATCTTGTCTCCAGCTCGACGTAGCGTTAAGTTCCAGGTCAAAGTCTTTTAATACAGCTTATTTTCCTTTACGTTTACGGCGCAGGAATTTCCACCCTCCCACGCGTGTTCCTCGCTGATAAATTCAGCTTTCCGTGCCCCCATCCCCCCCCCAACACAATCCCCTCCCAGACAGGGCTCGGTTTTAAAGGAGTTCAGTTAAGTTTGTTAGCGAAACTTGGGGCGACGTTCTTTGCAAAACGGGTATCCCCCCCCCCCCNCGGCGCAGGAATTTCCACCCTCCCACGCGTGTTCCTCGCTGATAAATTCAGCTTTCCGTGCCCCCATCCCCCCCCCAACACAATCCCCTCCCAGACAGGGCTCGGTTTTAAAGGAGTTCAGTTAAGTTTGTTAGCGAAACTTGGGGTGACGTTCTTTGCAAAACGGGTATCCCCCCCCCCCCNGGCCTGCAATGGTTTTGTCTCTCACGAGAAATGCTGTGTAGCGAAGTTATTTGCTTATTTTCTCTCGTCGAAGGAGTTTATGGGCTCCCATCCAAACGAAGGTACGCGCCGGGCAGAAAACTCGAAAAGAAAAAGTTCGGATGTCGTCTAAGGGAGCTAAAAGTGTTAAAAGCTGTAAACTATTTTTCAAGATGGATAAAGTTACGTGAGAGGAAAAAAAAATTTGTTCTGTACCTGAGAAGACATGTCGTGTTATGTGTTCCCGCATTTTCTTTAAGAGTATCTGATTTCTTTAGTTTTACTGCTTGTAATTGCAATTAAGTGTTGATTTAAATCACCTGCGTACAAAAAGTTAGGTTAAAACAATTCGCAATGTAATAGCTATTAATGATTAAAATACAGGATGTACATGACTAAACACTTAATGGCCATTACACAATTTATATTCTCGCATAGTGAACCTACCTTGGTACTAGGTTTGTAAGGATAGCATTCTAACGATGCATACTGTATACGTATATTATAGAATGTTACATAATTAATAGTCTCGTGCTGTAAGATTAGGAATTTGTAAACAACCCTTGAAAGTGTTTTGATTTAGTAAATACCTACATTTTACTTCTTAAGTTATGTAACAATCAAATCGTACTTGTACATTTGTTCTATTACTTTCCTAAAGCTGTCTTAATTTTCAGGCGAGAGTGTGGTTCACGTAACTCGTAAAATTTTCGAAATAGCTATCAGAAAACAACAATAGTAACAATTATTCAGGATTTATTGCTTATTTTCCTAATAAGTTTGTCATTTTATCCTTTCCGTTGGTTTTACCATTCAGTTTGCGGCATCGGGTATGCTAAAAATTCAAAAGTAAACTGTATATAACCCTAAAAGTCTGTCTACAATTAATGTTTAAAAAGGATCGAATTACCTTTCATATTTCATTATTTCATTCCTATTCTACTTTATCATGCTGTTTTATTTTCTGACCCTACTTTCCGAAGTAAAAAAAGAATAGATATCTTACTGTCATTTTGCTGTTTATGTAGGTGTGTGTGTATACTGCTTTTTTTGTCGACTCTTAAGATTTTTGAACCAGTTAGTTGAAATTTAGCAAACTAAGCGCACTTAGTTCTTAGTACGGACACGACACATTTACAGTTTTGGCAGGGACAGGTGCGTATTTAAAAAGTAACTGCAATCAACTGTTTTGTGGATATTTTATACCTCGTATTCTAACCTATTTTGAATGAAATTGCTTTGGTGACAAATATAAAACTGTAAGAATTTAGTTCTGAGCTTTATTTCCTCACGAGTCCGTCATTAAGGAACGTTGCGTTACTGAACTGACAGAACTTCTACATCTCGCCTCAGGAACTACTCAACCAATTCCTGCCAAATTTGACGCATGTGTTGTGCTATCGTAGGCCAAATAAACGTAAGTATTTTAATACAACGCGGTCTTTTTAGATTTAATGGGTACCGAACCCTTAAACCTACTTCAACCAAACCTTTTTGTGCTAGGTGTGTCCATTCCGTGCACTAAATATGTTTACCAGCAAGTTCTTACGTCCTCCATTTTGTGAGATAGCACACATGAAATATATAATCATTGTATCTCGATAACTGGTAAACTAAAAACGTACTAACGTATATGGTTTAAACAGATTATTCAATTATTTCCAAGACTGCTGCATTATAGTTATTTTAGAATAGTATGCCGTGCCTGCGGACCAATTTGACACATTCCAACAAAACTTGGTGTGCTGGCAGTATATACCGCAAGAATTAAATGTGTCATTTTAAAACATATTTTGTCCGTCATTTTGTATGCTTAAGCCACCTGAAGAAATGGGATTTTTTTTAAAATATTAATTAATTAAAAAAATACTTTAAAAATCCCGCTAAATTTGGCCCACAAGTGATTCTAAGGTTCCCAACTATAATAATTATATAGTTATAAATTATCAGACTATTGCAATATTTAAAAAATTGGTGGCCAAATGAAAATGTTAGGCTCTAGTAGGCCATCTGTACCGAACAGTTAGACCAATTTCATCCAAACTTGGCAGCTTTGCAGTGTTTAATACAATTTTTTAAAAACCAAATTTACAATTTCTTTTACGAGAAATTGTGAGAAGTAAATTGACCTGTCTAAACCGTTAAAGATGGAACAACATAATGTAGTAAAGAATTGTGTAAAATAAATAGACCTAACAAAACAATTCCGCTGTAGCATATTTATCTTTAACAGAGAAATACTAATAAGTGTTTTTACCCGAGGTAAAACTTTTCCCTCCTTCATTACCAAATTTACCGGGCGCATGTCTCTATTCGCTTAAAACGATTTCGGGAAACCATGGAAGACAAACTGAGAATGGCCGGACTGGGATTCAAACCCCGGTCCTCCCGAACGCGAATGTATTGGCTTGCCCCCGCGCTACTTCGCTCAGGCAGTACCATGAAAGATCGGCTGCTGCGCTTCTGTACTGCAGTAAAAGTTGGCATAGGCTACTTTTTATCCCAAAAAAAATATCTCATTCCCTAAAAAATTATTTTTAGTAAAATTAGCAGTCGGGGTAAAATGCTGCGTCAATGCTCGATATATCGATACTTATATATATGTCGATACTTATCAATATATCTATAAGTATCGATATGGAAAATAGCTTATCGATTGATATGTAATTGAAAAATGTATCAGTCCTTGCTATATATAGCCGAACTATTATATAAATGCGAAAGTGAGTTTGTCTGTCTGTTTGTCCTTCCACGTCGCAACGGAGCAACGGATCGACGTCAATTTTTGCACAGAGATAGTTGGAGGGCCGGGAAGTGACATAGGCTACTTTTGACCCCGAGATAAATGTATCATTCCCTTGGGGAAATTCTTATTGGAAAATGAAAAAGTACCCAAACGCAATAACAATGCAACGTCGCAACCTAGCAACAGATAAACGTAATTTCTTGCACAGAAATAGTTGAATGGCTGAAAGTCGCGAGAAAATATCTCAAAAAATTAACTTTCGCGAGTCGGTTTACTGTACGCGGACGTGGAGAGCAATTAAGGTGGCGGGTGGAAGCGTCGTTGATGGAAGGGGGTGGGGAAAACCTTATTAAAAAACAAAACTAAACAATAATTCCGTTGTCCATGCGAGCGGAGCCGCGGGAACCGCTAGTACTAAATATAATTATAATGTGTTTAACGTCTTCTTAATGCAAAGAAAGTTTGCGAAATTAAATTAGCACAGAAAAATAAGTTTTCCCTTTCAACTTATTAGCCTAGACAATCAACTGACAAAATTTGAAAGTAATCCTGTAATTTGGACACAATGGCAGCCGTTTAGCAGATCTTATGAGACTGCAATATATACTTACCCCCCCGCTCATGACCATCGCACTCCAGAAGCGGGTTTTATATATCTGCTTCTAAGGAGCTACATGAATTTCACCGCCTCTAAACTTTCACTCCTCTCAGACATCCATAGTGATCCCTTGAAAATGTGGCCTAAACAACATACAATAATTTTATCTTACAGCGGCTAAACGACCCGAAGTATAGCGTGAAAATATAATATCTTGCAAGAATAAAAAATGCTGATAGGAAACATTCAACCGGCAGCTTACTACGGGTTTTGCATATCCACCTCAAAGGTGGAGTTTTGTTTGTAGAATACTAAAAATAGTAATAAATAGAGAAATAAATAGCATAAGGTGTTTTTTTTTAACGATTTTTTCTTACTCTGCCGTTTTTCTGATTTTTTCTCCTTGAACTATAGCCCCGTGAGCCCTTCATGTTAATCCACTTCTAGGGTTACAACGTGTGTTCCGAAACTACGGAAGTTTCTTGAACCGTCGGTGAGTAAAACAAAAATAAATGCATGCTTTTACTACCCCTCCGTCACAACCCTTGCGTACTATTGCATTTCTTAGAATGTGGCTCGGAATGGTACCTTTTCGTGCAGATTCTAACAACTTACTGCAAAGTTACCTAACTGAAAGTAGTTCCTTCGTGGTAAAGTTCTGTCCTGCGACGTTGCTTAACTTTTGTGTTACGACTAAGTGAAACAGTGTAACTTCATAAATGAATTTCTCATTTTGTGTAACGGATTACTTTTACGGCAATTGGAAAAGTGTGAATATCTAACGACATGAAATTGGTACTGATACTTTAACAAAGTACCATACGTATTGTTAAATTCTGATGTACCGGATTGATGATCGTGGATAACGAGTGGCAAACAAGATAATAATTGCCTTTATTAACATCTATCCAATAACATGGGACCCGTAATTTCTTGTATACGCCCCATTAACTATCGCACTTTTGGCGGTGCCAATGTTACTGTAATATTTATGAGCATAGAGGTTCACCAATTTTTAGAACTTAGGATGTTACTCGTTTTTTCAAAACGTTCAGAAGTTATTACGAGTCAGATGCAATTTTATGAAGTATAATTTTTGAAGGTTGTGAGCCTTCTCTAAGCATATTCCTTTGATTTATTTTTTATTAAGTTAATGTGGTAGGATACACAAACAATCAGCCTTTATTTAAGGAAGTCAGTATGAAAAATTAGTTTTCTCTTATTTACAAACGTAAATGATTTCGCTCTTTCGGAGTTAATAGATTTTTTTTTGTTTGGATTATAAAGATTTAAACAACAGACAAATAGTTGAATGAAGATTCACTCAAATCTACAGGCCAAAGATCAGACACCATTATTTGGTTCCATTTTTAATTAAAATGCAATAGCCACGTTGTTTGCTGCTTTCCTTTTTTTTTTTTTTAACAAAACTTTGAACTCTTCTCTATGCAAAACGATGTGTTTAATGTAGTTTCACAATCTGTAATATACCTAACCCCCTTTAAATTTTGTCAATGTTGTTCTCCGTCTATGATAATATTACCGTGTCTCGTTTTTTCTCTCCTTGGGCTCAATTCCCGAGAATAACATTCGCCTACGCACTAAAAAGATATTATTTATATAATTGCAGTATTTTAACGGTTAAATGAGATCTTTCGAAAGCTCTGATAATGATCAACTTGTATGCAAATTACGTATTTTTTCACTCTGTGTAAAATTAGCATTACCACGAGGCTCATCACTTTATTCATTCGTAAATCAAGTGAAATGGTAAAATAATTATAAAAAATATTTACGTATTTTACAAATTTGCTATTTTTTATATTTATAGACTTACAGTATTCACAAATGTTGGCTTAACACTTATAATTAAATGTTAAGAAATGGAGATGCTTTCCTTCCGACGTTTCCAACTTTACTGGACGTGTGTAAGGCATGTCGACGATTGAAATATATGCAGGTAGGGTTAGAGAAATTTTTTTAATAGGTTGACTACAGAAATGCTCAAATAACCATGAACATTTTATAAAAATATTGTAACCTGGAGAGATAGGTACAATTATAAGGCACACATGCTAACCAAGGACTGAGATATCTGTTTCTAATTAGCAATTAATCTTACATGTTTTCAGACAGGTTAACAATATATTTGTACAGCAATAATTACGTATAAAACAATTTTTTCCTCCACACGCTCTTGATTTATGTCTTCCCGCAGCCTAATGATTAGACTAAAGCTCCTTCTATCAATACGATTCAATAAACAAAGGTAAGTATGTTACGAATGTTCTAAGCGAAAGACGCCAATACTGTTTTCTCATCAAACATGGACAAATATCGTTTCACGTGCCTCAAAGTCGTACTGGTTGTGTTGTTAGTTGTGTGGTTGTGATAATTCGCTTCATAATTATATAATTTGATGTGATGGTTTGATAGTACATTTACACAATATATAATGTAGTGTACGATCTAGTCATCTGCTCGAACGAAAGACACCCGCTCATTGATTTCAGTTTTAAAATATTAAGGTCGTACATGTAAAACCTCCTGGCCTTCCATGTCTTTCTGGAGGAGGAAAAATTGCGGTAGTGCTGCAAAGCGAGGATCAATATAGCGACCTTACGAACGAGAGTCTCGGGCTTGTTGTACACACATGACCGAACACACCAGCCGAGCAGCTACCAGTGGCCCGTAACGGCGAAGGACCTGCTAAACTGGGCTTTCAAGGCCCTTCCCTTAACACACCTTTCTCCTCCTTCACGCCTGAAAGAGTCACTGGGGCAAAACACGAGGCGACTGTGCTCGTTACGTCTTCCAGTCACGTCTCAATTCTCCCCCGTCTGCTACACCGGAGAGCTTACTGCCGACTACAAGCAGTAAACACGGCACTTACCCGGGCCCGGGTAATTTACTGCGGCGCCTCCTCCTTCCTCTTTTCATCTCTCTCACCTGCCGCCATGAATCACCCACGTTATTAGGTAAAAGTCAAGCGCGTAGCACTTACCGGGTGATTTACCTCCCCTCCGGCTGAAATAATCATGCCGCCGCCTGGTCTCAGCAGTGATATTTCTTGCCGCATTAGTCTATTTTGTAAGTAGAGGGTAAAAGTAGGTCCTGGCGCGCGGGCTTTAAAGAAACCGACTTCTTCTTTCGCTAGCCATCCCTTTCTCTTTTCTATCTGCACTCGAAATAATATTCTTTTTACTTGCTTCCTCTGCTCGCGCTGTTATTTTCATCCTCTTAGACAACAATATTACTTTCCTCGCCGTTTATTTTCCAGTTATGTCTGTCTCGTGCACACACTGTTTTGCTTTAATTCGGTCCGGCATTCTCCATTACTAAGAATATTTCTACAATACTTTTGCCCACACACTCAAATATTTCTCTCCGGTACATACAAACGCACACACATGTAAAATAAGGATCTAACCAATGCTGCAATTCATTACCCATTTAACTCATCGCTCTTCCCTGATGTAAAATTTTACCACACGATCACAGACTGACAGATGATGGTACTAATGAGGCATACCGTTTAGCATGTTCAACGCACACATTCAATGCGGGGTAGAGATTCCTCTTGCAGCTATACAGGCAGCGTACTCCATCATGCAGGTGATGGACAGTGTCCTGAGGCACATTCGACTATACTTCCTCAAACAGCACTCGCAGATCAGCCAGTGTTTTGGGCAGGTGGTTGGCAGTGGTGAAAACGTCGTCCCATCACATTCCATACGTGTTCAACAGGGAACAAATATGGACACCTGGCAGGTGGCAGAATGGTGTCGGCATCTTGTAGGTCCTGTTGGGTGAAGCGATCTGTGGGAGAATGAGCATTATCTTGCTGCATGACAGCGACTGGTGTGCTGCGGAGAAATGACAGGAAATGGGGGCCACAGAACCTCACTGGCAAATCACTGTGCTGTCTCCGTGTCTTCAACAGCCACGAGACGTGACCGTGAGTCATAACCCATGGCACCCCATACCATAACACATGGTGTTTGGGACTTATGGCATTCACGAACCAGTTCAGGATCGTCGCATTGCCCAGTACGGTGCCAAACTCTATTGCGACCATAATTTGCATTAAGATTGAAGATGGACTCATCGGAGAACTGTGTCCCCGTGTATGACCAAGATACCGTAACCAAATAAAATATCAACTTCAACAAAGATGCGCATCGATTTTTCGGCACGAACAGCATAACAACAAAGGCCACAAATCCATACAACTAAGTGGTACAAAAATAAACTCATTGAAACCACAGCACGGGCAACAAATAGAGAGAATGAAATATAACTCCAATAATCAATCATGCGGGATGACCGCACATGGCAAAAAGAGATGATCTAATTGGACATTAGAAAAAAACAAATAAATCTTGAGGAAGTTAAAAAANTGACCGCACATGGCAAAAAGAGATGATCTAATTGGACATTAGAAAAAAACAAATAAATCTTGAGGAAGTTAAAAAAAACGTAACAAAATTACTGAGAACATAATAGAGACCATGCAATATAACGTTTAAGATTAGTCCTCGAAATGTAAAAGAATAGAAAAATGTAAATAAATCAGTTTAAATCACATCATAATTATCGGTTAACTTCGGTTAAATCACTAAAGGTAATTTTGCTGCTCGCAGCTTAAAAGTATTAGAAGGGTTACGCCGAGCATCAATTATTTGAACATCATATATGTGTTAATAAGCAGCCATTTGGGCGATAAAGCCCAACACTTTAAATTTAAAAGATATATTACACTGATGAAGTTCCGATTAAAAATTAATGGCAAATAATTAAATGACAAGGTTCAATTAAAAAATAATAATTCCAATGGCAGAATTAGCTGAATGAAGACGTAGTTCCGTCTGCAGAAACAGGCAAATGTAGTCGATGGAAACGAATATAGATATTGCCATCAACAGGGAAAGGGCAGGCAGCGTCCGACAAAGGCAAAGACATGCAGAAACGTTCAGCTTAACACGTGCAGGCAGAATAAGGCCAGCAATTTATAGAAAAAGGTTCATCTTAAGACATGCAGAAACGTTCAGCTTAACACGTGCAGGCAGAATAAGGCCAGCAATTTATAGAAAAATGTTCATCTTAAGACGTGCAGAAACGTTCAGCTTAACACGTGCAGGCAGAATAAGGCCAGCAATTTATAGAAAAATGTTCATCTTAAGACGTGCAGAAGAGTTCAGCCTAACACGTGCAGACAGAATAAGGCCAGTAATGTGCAGGAAAGGTTCATCTTAAGACGTGCAGAGAAGGCCGACACGTGCATCCTCACAAAAAAAATTAAAACCCTTAATAGATTAGTGAGTAAATATAACCGGTGCATGGGGAGAAACCAACTATAAACTGAAGAGGTTCTCAACAGAGAGGGGACAAGAAAAATATCGAAGTAGCAAACTGTTGGTTAAACTACAAAAAAAAAAAAAAAAAAAAAAAAAAANAAAATGCCATCGCGGTAAAACGTGTTTTAACAAAGCTATGCGGGACACAGAGTGCTGGAAGCAAGTATTAAAAATAACGGGAATTTATTTCCGAGAGTTTTTCATTCTGTATGCTTTTAGCTAGTAACTTGAAATATAGTCGATTCACGGTTACTTACAACCCTGCTAAAGTTATACTTCCAAAATATTCCTCCTCCTTATTCTTCCAAAGCTTAATATAGTCTAAAAAACTACACCACATGTTACAACGTACCGCATTCCTGCACACTCAGTGTGATAATATTTTGCGTAAGAACGATTTCTTACTACGCATTAGCAACACACCAAATTTTTCTCTGTTTTATTAACATTTATTATAAATAAAATGTAATTTATAGATAAATCGTAAATATAGGATTTCTTTTTACCAAAAAATAAGGTACTTTTATATTATTTTATTTTAAAACAAGTGTTAAACTCTTGTAATACGTAGGGGCTTAATATAATTATAAAACAACCAAACCTTTCATGGATCGGAGGGTTTCGCTAAGCTCTTATTCGAAAAGTGTGAAGAAACCATAATGGGTAATAGTTCTAATTTCTGTTATTTTAATTTTTATTTCATGCGATTGCTGTCCTTATGGTACACCGTGTTCCCTCTCACGCAACCATGTTCGTAAACNTAATTTTTATTTCATGCGATTGCTGTCCTTATGGTACACCGTGTTCCCTCTCACGCAACCATGTTCGTAAACCACGGCTGGCTCCCTAGGGGAATGATTTAAATCCGCTCCTAAATAAGTACGGATTCTGCCCTCTTGACAACCACTAAGCTTTATGATTTTTCCCGCCCGTTTTTTAACACTCTGATCACTATTTGAATTTTTCCTGGCCCATCCCCGGTGCTTCTGGTAAACAACAAATTATTAATTTCGTAATTTTTACTGTTTCTACTACCACAGCATTATGTTTGTCCAGTTTGTTTCGAATGTAACATATTCTGGGTTTCAAATTTAGGACAATTTAGGTAGTGTAAACATATTCAATGGTGCTATGTCACGTAAGAGAAGGTATTTTGCATTTTAAGGTTTATTACATTCTGCATAGTGAAAAGCAGTGATACAATTTATTAATGACAATTGTTATGCAAACTTCAGAGCTGTCACTTTGGCATGTTTTGCGTACATTCACTTTGACTTTACACTTGTCAGGTTTCAAAATGGTGTTTTTTTTTTTTTGCGGTATTGATAATAACCGAAAAAAGTTTACTATTTGCATAGGTCTAGTGCCGTCAAGATTATTTTCCAAAGTGTTGCTTGAAAAGGTAAATTTTACATGAAGCCTTTGCGGACACGTTAAGTGAATATCTTAATAGCCCGTGTAACGAGTGTTTACAAACGATTATGAGCAGAACACGCTTCGCTCTTCTTCTCACAGACGTTGAGAAGAACATCTTCCTTAATGTACAATTTACTAAATTACTGTCGAAAATTTACTGTTAAAAATAAGCGTTACCTTAGTCTAATTGACAAGTCACATATTTTAATCTGTGGTCTCAACTTCATAAAATAGTTTATTAGATTTTCTCCACTACCATATCCAAATGCAATCATATCATGATTGTAACTTAATTAAAATATTGCCATTAAACCGCAGGAAAAACGTAAAGACTATTTCGATTCTGGACTGCGGCAGCCTAGGGTCATTCGAGGATCAATATATTCTGAATTTGATAAAGTGGCAAACGCTTTCTTACTAACTAAGTTTTCGCTCTTCCGTTTCCGTCACTTTCCCTTTTCATTCGACCGTACATCCTACTGGATCACAATCACTTCTAGTTCTTCNGATAAAGTGGCAAACGCTTTCTTACTAACTAAGTTTTCGCTCTTCCGTTTCCGTCACTTTCCCTTTTCATTCGACCGTACATCCTACTGGATCACAATCACTTCTAGTTCTTCGGGCCGGCCAGGAAAGAGACACGACTAACTCAAGTCAGCGATGATTTGTACCACGGCTGAGGTCACTACGGCTTTCAATTCGGGCCGGAATCTTCCGGGTTTCAGTTACGNTCGGGCCGGCCAGGAAAGAGACACGACTAACTCAAGTCAGCGATGATTTGTACCACGGCTGAGGTCACTACGGCTTTTAATTCGGGCCGGAATCTTCCGGGTTTCAGTTACGGGGATAGCTGGGTTTGGAGTCCAGTTTAATGTGTGAGCTGAATTATGTACTGCCATGTTTCTGGCAGGGTTGCAAATGAGTCCAACACAATTATACGAAGTAAATAACGCCGCATTCATAACCCACTTATACGTAACGCAGTATCAGAGTTTTTGGAGATATGGCTGAAAAAATAATGGAGGCGAGAGGTAAAATATAAACGGTTGGTTTTGAACTGACCGACGCAAAAACGAATACACTGTGCACGCTTTTAAAAATTTCTGTAATAGAAAAATTCCGTTGAAATGCAGAAATGTAATTCTTTTTTATGAAATACACTCATCGCAAAAAAATTCCCGCGCCCAAGAGGAAAAGAAAGGAAACTCAGCTCAGATACGAATAATTGATTACAGCATGAAGACAAATGGCCCATTTATTTGAGCAATATTGTGCAGTTGAATATAACATCTAGAGCGTTTTTGCACCGCATCTAATAGCCTGGATTAACAAAGACAGTGGAAGTTTTCATGTGGAAATTCGTTCCATGGTTGTGGAAATTCTTTTCATAATTGTTGAAACTGCCGCCCTCAGATGTTGCAGTTCCTTTGTCGGCTGGCGCTGCCGTCCCAGCTAGCTCTGTACGTGATGTATAGGCGACAGGTCTGGAGACCTAGTGGGACAAGGAAGGACACAGATGGTACAATGGCAGTTGTGTGGGGAAGTCATACTGTACGAGTGGCGAGGACGAAATTGCCCTTCGGAACCGCGTCATAAAGCAAAGCACACAAAGCTGCAGAATCTCCTAAACGTACTTCTGTGCTGTGAATGCACCCCGGATCAGTACGAGGGAAGACCGAGTATCATAACAGATTGAGCCCAACACCAAGACGCCATCATTGCTGGTGTTGTGTCGCTCAACAGTGAAATCCGAAATGCTGCTCTGTCCAATTCCCGTTCATGCACAATTGCCATCGGTGTCCAGACAAAGTGGATTCGTTGTTAAAGACGGTGCATCGCCATTCCTCAGCCGTCCTCGCCAGCTGATTACAACAAAATTTCAAACGACGTCGCCATTTTCGTGGTGTCAAGGACGATGGTGCAAGGGACGTCGAGTATGCAATTCGGGGGCCGCGGTGGTGTTGTGGTTAGACTACTCGCCTCCCGCCAAGGAGAACATGGTTCAATTCCCGGTGGGGTCGCTCCCGCATTTTCGCATGTGGGAACAGTGGTCGGCGGGTTTTCTCCTGTATCTCCCGTTCCCCCCTCCCCCCTTCCTCCCGGCGCTATCTCATCGGCTCTCAAGACCTCGATGTTAAGAGCCACCCAAATCTCTTCACTTACTCACACATTCTTCTGCAAGACGCGTCGCAATAGTGTTGGTGGAAAGTTCTTGTCTGTCGGTCTACGAAATTTTCTTCTTTTCTGGTGTTGTTATGGGTTACCTATGGCCTTCCCAGAATATGTGCTCCTTCCTGCACCCACTTCCACTAACAGCCACGCAGGGTGGCGNGAGAACATGGTTCAATTCCCGGTGGGGTCGCTCCCGCATTTTCGCATGTGGGAACAGTGGTCGGCGGGTTTTCTCCGGTATCTCCCGTTCCCCCCCTCCCCCTTCCTCCCGGCGCTATCTCATCGGCTCTCAAGACCTCGATGTTAAGAGCCACCCAAATCTCTTCACTTACTCACACATTCTTCTGCAAGACGCGTCGCAATAGTGTTGGTGGAAAGTTCTTGTCTGTCGGTCTACGAAATTTTCTTCTTTTCTGGTGTTGTTTGGGTTACCTATGGCCTTCCCAGAATATGTGCTCCTTCCTGCACCCACTTCCACTAACAGCCACGCAGGGTGGCGNATGGGTTACCTATGGCCTTCCCAGAATATGTGCTCCTTCCTGCACCCACTTCCACTAACAGCCACGCAGGGTGGCGATAGGTCGAATTGCGTGCAACTAACGTTGATTCTACACAGGTTAGGAACGAAACAAGTTTTCTTATGGGAGAGTTTCGCATAGGGTAAATTTGTGCCACTAAGTAAGCGCTAGTGTACCAAAGAGGTCACTTTTAATTAAGAGGTCAAGATACGTGAATAATAAAAGAGAAAAATTTCACTAAGTTAAGTAGTTATTTTATATTTGATTTATGATAATTGCAATTGTTTTGTTTTTAACCTAGAAAATAGAAAAAAAAACTGGTACACATGCGACACTAGCGCTTACCTAGTGGCGAAAAATCTTAGTTGTCAAATTAAATGCATTGAGGTTCCGAACCTGAGTAAAATTAAACTTAGTGCAACCTAGGCCATTTCGAGCAAACTGAGATCGTTACGGTCTATAACAATCAGCTCTTTGAATGACTTATGTGGGTGCAATATGTCTCCCATATGGCAAATAAAATTTCTTAAAATCCACTTAATGAAGTTAATGAAAATGAAATGCTGATAGATTTATTTCCAGGAAATTTTTGAAACAAATAACAAGGTTACGAATATGTACACTAATTCAAGTAATGGGTGTCCGAAAAAGAATTATTATAGACAATGTTTTGCTCTTAGCTTTTTGTAACATTAATTGGGAGAAACTATTTATCAGTGTGACATGTAACCCAATTGACTAATGTGTCCTTCGGTGACATTTTGTGAAACGCTGTGTAATTTACAGGCACATGAAAGTTAATACTTAATAAAGAGTTTTGCTTCTTTCTACAGAAAGTGAACATTTCCAATCTTACCTCAGCTTGACATTGCGGACAACAAAATACCAGACGATATTGTAGACAGCGATATAAGATTCTGGCTTCCGCAAATAAGTGCAGCAGTACCTTTATTAGGTTTTAAAAGTATTTAGAAATTGGAAAATCAAAGAATAATTTAAATAAATTTATAAAATTTGTCTTACTTATAAAACGATTTAACATTTGCATCACTCGAGTATAAATAAGTTCAGTCAGTATCTTCTGCTCGTTTTATTTAATGTGTGACGGAAAAAATAACCTTGACTGCTGTTTCAGTGGTTGATAGAGATATTTTATTTTCGGAGAAGGGTTTGGAGGGGTGGGAGTAATAAAATATGCAGTAAGTCTGTACCCCAAAACAAAAGATCACATACCTCAGTACATTTATGCGGATTTTAATACTGGGTTTAATATTATTTTAATGAACAACTTAATTAACATTGTTAATAGGTATATAATAATTGTATATCTGGAAGCTAAANGTTTAATATTATTTTAATGAACAACTTAATTAACATTGTTAATAGGTATATAATAATTGTATATCTGGAAGCTAAAATAAATTATTAAACACCTATTTTCTCACTTTTTAACCATACCCCATCTCCATATTGAATTCTCTTTTGCTTACGGTTAATAATGAGAGAAACATTTGACAAAATTCCAGACATCCTTNCCCATCTCCATATTGAATTCTCTTTTGCTTACGGTTAATAATGAGAGAAACATTTGACAAAATTCCAGACATCCTTTGAATTTCTGTCCAGTGTAACAGTTTGCCCGGGAAAAAAAAAGTGTGTTGGGTAAGTACACTGAAGAGCCGAACAAACTGGTACACATGCCTAATATTGTGTAGGGCCTTCACGAGCACGCAGAAGTGCCGCAAGCCGACGTGGCATGGACTGAACTAATGTCTGAAGGTATACAGGAGGCATTGAAATCTGCGCCAATTTGAAAAAGGGTTTCACGTCTGTCACGTTTAATGATTCTCGTCAGCCGTCATTTGTCCCGTTCGTTCACGATCTTTTTTCCAGCTGCAGCGATGTCAAATATGTGATGTTTTACCGGATTCCCGATATTCGCGGTACACTCGCGAAATGGTCGTACGCGAACATCCAAATGTTATCGCTACCTCGGAGATGCTATGTCCCATCTCTCGTGCGCCGACTATAACCCCACGTTCAAACTCACCTTAATCTTGATAACCTGCCATTGTAGTAGCTGTAACCGATCTAGCTGCCGACCGCATCGCGTTACTCTTATTGGTTCCATACATCTGTTATTCGCATACGCACGCCTATGCCAGTTTTTTTGGATCTTCAGTGTACTATTACGACGCTGGTTTGTATAAAGGAAGCTCTTCCGTTTACTATGTAAGCGCAGTGGTATCGCCCGCTGGCGATTCCACCTGCTTCTCTGTCCCGTCGTTACGCTCACAGAACTGCTGAATATTCCGGTCGTAAGCCGCCGCGTCTCTGGCGCTCCTATTGCGTATTCAGGCCGGCTGCCGGATTTACACGTGTGCCGGGGGAGGGCTCGCTTCACTTGTTGCGACGTTTAATACACTTGGAAACTTACTACTTCTACCCACCGTGCGCTACGTTTCTTATAATCGTCGCTCCGTGTCTACGAATGTTAATTCCGAAAAAAAAAAACCAAACACTATACATGAAAAAAAAAAATCAAATTAAAATAGTTGTTTTACGATAGTACTTCATCCTTGACAGGTAAAATTAACACACTGTTTCATAGCTTATGTTTCTCGTCAACCACTTTCAGTTTACATTTTTAAAGCTGTCAGTTAATTACAAATCTCTTGTCCCTGTGTAAATTCTGGGCGAGCACATTACATTACCCCACGTCAGGCTGGAGTGTTACGCTTCAAATTATGTTGTCGGTCTTGTCAAAGCAAATAAAAAAATCAATACGTTCTTTGTTTTAAAATTTTTTAAGAGTCCAGTAAGAAGGAAAATTAATACCAAATATCTAATGATAGAAGTGTGATATCAACCATGGGTAAAGGTTATTCATTAGGGTATGAAAAGACATCAATTCATATTTAAGTTGTAGTAGACTTACAGGACAGCTGTTAGCTAAATATATTTGTCAGGTAGTCTACAAAGAAAATTTATGTAGACTGAAGTTTGTGTTCGATCGAAGTGAAGTAGAACATGGAATAACCTGCGACTGCACACTTTCAGCATCTGGCTTTCATCATTTTCAAAGTTACACCATCGCGGTGTACAAGCTTTTAACTACCAACTTCATCGCAAAGCTTGTAACGACGAAGCAGTGATCACGTAAAGTTACCTAGCATTTTGGGCTGGCTCCTAATCGACAAAAATGTGACAAAAATCCCGCCCGCATGGGTTTCCTCTGGGTGTATTGAAGTCAAATAGACTGTGCCCGTAACAAAGAGAGCAATCGGTGACAGACTAAGTCATATCAGGGGTTGTGTGATGGTCCCACCACATCCGGAACATCTGCCGTTAAGCATGGCATTCATTAGTTCAAGCATGACACGGGCATAGCAGGGCGGAAGATCATAAGACGATTTTGACAATAAAAAAGGACCAACGGGCGAGTGTGGTCGAAGAGATTTGGGCGGCTCTTAACAGCGAGGTCTTCAGAGCCGATGAGGATGATTGAGGTGAGTATGGAGTAGCGCCGGAATGAAAGCACGAAGGAAACAGGAGATCCCCGAGAAAACCTGCTGACCAGCGGAATCGTCCGGCACGATTCCCACATGCAAAAGTCTGGGAGTAACCCGGCCGGGGATTAAACCCAGTTCGCCTTGATGGGAGGCGAGCATGCTAACCGCTCAGCTGCCGTGGCGCCCGGTCCAACGGGAATGATACTGGCAATCTCAGTACAAATAATTACACCGACCACTTTATTATATGCTGTTCACGGTAAAGTGAGCATTTTTTAGGCTCTGGTCACTTTTTCCTTTCAGCCATTTTTTTATCCTTTAACAACATTTTAAAATAAATATGGCCACGTAAGTTATAAACACACTGTGCACATTACATCGCACACAGAAATTATCGTCTAAGGCTTAAATAAAATACATTTATTGACTACTATTCTAAATGAAAGGACTTTCAAAAGTGCTCACTTTACCGTGAATAGCCAATATATATTTTTTGTAGCGTTTTGGGCGTTGTTACTGCAACTGTTGCAAATTCTCTCGCGTACGAAAAATAAATAATGTAGAATGTATAAAATCTCGTTATGAGTATTATGCTCCCCGCACAGTTACAGAGACCAGCGTCCATGGTCCAGCGCACGAAAACAACGTGTGGACNTCAAAAGTGCTCACTTTACCGTGAATAGCCAATATATATTTTTTGTAGCGTTTTGGGCGTTGTTACTGCAACTGTTAAAAATTCTCTCGCGTACGAAAAATAAATAATGTAGAATGTATAAAATCTCATTATGAGTATTATGCTCCCCGCACAGTTACAGAGACCAGCGTCCATGGTCCAGCGCACGAAAACAATGTGTGGACNGTTATGAGTATTATGCTCCCCGCACAGTTACAGAGACCAGCGTCCATGGTCCAGCGCACGAAAACAATGTGTGGACGGCATGGCAGTCGGCTTGCGACAATGGAATAAATTCAGGTTTTCGTTGTTCATTACACTTCAAAAATTGGTCGCACATTACATTCAGCTATTTTGCAACAGTTTTAAGAGTTTTGGCAACTATTTTCTCACAGTGTTGTTCAAACAACGTCCAACATTCATTCGTTCACTATCATACAATGCTGCCCTTTGTTACAGTCATCACAGATAAGTCATAAGAAATGTGGTGGTATTAATCACCAACATAATTTTTCAAACATATACTTTCCAGCTAAAATTGTATTGCTATACTGTTCACAAAATGTCACAACGAGAGCAGTGAGTCACAAAATACATATTTAGGAAAAAGTAGGCCGACAACCATAAGATTATTGCGCATATCCTACGAACTTCCTGAACAGAAAGGTTTAAAGATGCTATGCTGAAATGTTCTTTGAAGTATGCACTAAGCGAAGCGAAATAAATTAGTTTTGAATAACATGACTGCAAAGCGAAATTATAAATGTAAGGTAAATACACGCATGCAAGTAATCGCGGTAGATTGGCAAAAATATTTTTATTTCACGTCGCCACGAAAATAAATGTAAGATTTTATGAATGTTCAAATTGTAATTACGACATAACTAAGATTCATGGAACGATATAGACTGCAAGGCACTAAAAATATATATATANTGTTCAAATTGTAATTACGACATAACTAAGATTCATGGAACGATATAGACTGCAAGGCACTAAAAATATATATATACCTCTTTTTTTTCAGAACAGTCTGACGCATATCGCAGAAAGTACTGAAGCTAGTTATTAATATGAAAAATTAGTAACACAAATTCAAGGAACAGAAAACAGCAATAAGTCACATCATAGAATTAAACTACAATTTTTTCTTACTTAAATTATACACAGATATATTTGTGGGTTATTGAATTGAAATTTTAAATAAAAACAATGAATTTCCCAGAAAATTTTAGTTGTTTTAAAACCATTATGGCTCATTTCTTGGACACTTGCTGTTCCTTTTTTTCATAAATAATTTTTCCTGCTTTCTTAATTAAAGTATTACTCCTGTTATTTTGCTGATGACTCCAGCATCTTAGTCTCTTGTAAATCAAAGAAAGAACTTTGTCAATTTGTCATTACCAAATATAGTGAATTACAGGCATGGTTTAAAGCAAACATATTAAATCTTAAACTTGATAAGACGCATTTTATTCAGTTTCGAACCAAACATAACAGACAAATAGAGTTCAGTGTTCGCTTTGGTGGAGAATAAGATGGTGGATACAGGTAGAAAATCACTAAAAATGGAAAACTTCCATTGTAAAAATTTGGCCAAAACTGATCAGTTACGCTTGTTTTGCCCTGCACAATATTTTGTAAATTTCAAGCAGAGAGGTAGCTATAGGTAGGGCCACCTGGTTTTTCACTAAAAGATTCCTTGAATAGTTGTTCTGGAAAACACGTTTTTTTTTTTAGAAACAATTTATTGGTTGGACGATTTGAACGCTCACGCGTCTGGTGTGTCTACCAGCCAATCACGGAAGTTCAGTGCCAGAGTAACTTAATTCTGATAGGCACAGTTATATAGAGAAAGTATCCTCACAACACAGATTCCCGGCCAATAGCCAAAGCTTCTGCGCACGTGGAATGTTGATGTCTCTCCTGCGTATAAATCTCTTCGCGAAAAGCAAGTGGCCCTAGAGCTATAAGGTTTATTTCGCATACGTGCACTTCATCATGACATATGGTATAATATTTTGGGGGAATTGATCAGAAAACGCCAAAATATTCAGAATGTAAAAAAAAAGCTGTAATGCCAATATTTTTCTGAAAACCACCATACTATTGTTGTAGGCCTTAGTTCATACGTTTTACCGCTAGGAAGCGGCTATACAGAATGTCGCGTTAATAATGGATAATCCGTCAACCTCTGATAGGTTAGATCGTACTACAATATCGCAATCTGACCTTACTAAAAGTGACTTCGTTTGCAAGATATTGGCAAATGTTTTGAATCATCACAAACCTTTACACGCATTCGGTGTTATGTGCACCACAGCTATAAGTGTTACAATAAGGACATTATAGTGACAATTGAAATTTAATAACACTTAGAGCATAAGCCAACTTCATAACAATTTTTTCTACAAGGAGCTCTCAAATAGAAGGAAGTATTTTCATGATAATAAACGTATTTTGTGTAGATTATTTTGTCTAAGTCAAACGATATTGAAATTATGTATTCAGAGTTAGTTTAGTTCAAAATGTACAAGAAACATTATTTTATAAGGGAACTTTCAACTTTGCCACAGAACTGCCAAATCAATTCAATAGCAGAACTATTTGTCAGTATGCTACAGCAACAAAATAACGATATCTGCCCATTTACAGTATTGCTGCACATAACACATAATACAAGGAAAGACTTGTGACACTTCCATATATAAACCAGTATCTTGACAACGCAACGTTGCCATTTTTAATGTAAAGTTGCGATATTACGGTAGGGTAGGACCTGACCTATCAGCGGTTTACGGGTTATCTATTATTTACGGAACATTCTGTCTATATTCTTCACTTGTGTTTGTATACAGAAACAGCACATTAAATTTAAAAAAAAATATTTTTTATAAACATAACACAAGAAATAAATAATTCATAAACTTTCGTCTTCTAATTTAAAAATGTCATAAAAAGTTTATTCACACTTTTCGAGTCATCTTTTCAACAACTTACCCCAATACTGACAAAATAATATGAATTTAAAATAACTGAAATATATTTTGATATCCGAAGTTGTTTATTCTGTTAAGCTATATTTAGGTGGCAAATTCCAAAAAAGCAGAATACTACTCAACTATCTACAAATCTGCTATTTTGTTTCATTCCGTATGCGAATATTTAATCCAGATATTTTAAGAAGATAATTGTATACAAGACAATTTAACTGTGTGGCTGTGTTCTGTTTTCTTCCTTTCTCAGGTGGAGGGGATTGCGAAGACGAATCATAAAGAGAGCGAAAAAACCAGTGTTCAACAATTAAATCTAATGTTTCATTATTCTTTTTTTTTAACATGTATAACTTTACTTATCCTATGTCTTCGTACAAACATGTTCTGAAATATCTACTGCACATAGTCAAATAAATCAAACTTAACGGTGGTTAAGACCACTGTTAAAATTACTATTAAGAAGCAAGTTTTTTTTGTGAACGATGGTCGAAAACAACAGACACTGCGTGAGTACAAGTCATTAATTTGAGATGTTGTTCCTATTGTTAATTTGCCACACTGCNATTAATTTGAGATGTTGTTCCTATTGTTAATTTGCCCCACTAAATTTCTCAGAATGGACGCCAACGTTAATTGTGAAAGTTTTATTCATAATATAGCACATAAATAATATTATCGAAACCTATAAAGGGCATGTAAGGAAAGTTTGTAATACTCAATCGTGAAGAGCATTTCCCACACTCCCTAGATAATTCAGCATTTTTGGGCGACCTTTCACTGTAGACGTTCAGAACCGTTCTTCCTAAACTCGGCGAACGACTTCCGAGTGTATTGGTGAAGTACAACTTTCATACAACACGAAGTCAACCTCTGAATATATTCGTAACTGGAGGTTCGAAAATAATTATTTAGTTGTTATTCTCTTTAAAGCTTGTTTTACTGGAAGTGTGGCATATTTGAATATGAATTCTCTTACCTACAAAACCGTGTAAAATATCCTATTTTCAATTATAAAATTTATCCCTGTAATTTATGATTAACCAAATCACCTCGTTGTGCCATATTTCCGAAGCGATAATCCATTCGAGCACTATACCTTTCAGATTTTTGGCAATAAAAAATAAATGAAACGCGTTTAAATGTAGCGCCGTGCTATGAATCGCAACGAGAAATCACCCGCGCGTAAAAAGAGGAAAACCCGAGGTATTTCCCCGATTGTAATTCAAATTTGGCTGCCAGTTGCCAGCGCTTTTTAAACACACGTCACAGTCAACGGACCACCAAATTGATTCGCCCAAACCTGTTAATACATAATTCCGACCGCCCGCCTTTCATATTTGCTCTAGCTCCGCAAATATTGTGTTTAATAAATGGCGTCGCTGCGCTTTGCTTTATCTGCGAGCGTGAAATGGGTTTGTATTCCGCTAACGATGGTCACCGCGTGTTTGCTAGGTTCGCACGTACATAAGCCCGAACTTTGCGGGCACTCAGAGGGGACGTTATCGTGTTTCTGGACCCGTCATTTATTTTTCATACTTTGCATTTAACGTACAACCACCCTCGTAACAAAAACAAAAGAAAAAAAATCACATTACCACCAGTTTAGTTCGAACGAGTAGCCAGTTTCAGAAAGTTCAGTATTGCCCAAAATTATACTCCTTGAAGACATATTAAAAAGAAAATTATGGTTTTTTTAAAAAATATAAATAAGAAATATAAAATAAACATATATCTTTTGATGGGGACTACGAACTTACACACATCCCTAAACGTTTTGGAATCTGTCTGAATCATACAGTCCTTTATGGTACTTTGTGGCAGTCAAGTCTTCTCTTTGAATAATATAATCCAGTTTTGTTTGGCTACAAAGAGACCGACTACTTGAAATTCCAAACCTTTGTCAAAAAAATTTCATCCAATAAAAAAAATACCGTTTGAAATGCATTTTTAAAATAGTTAACTGATTTCCACTTAATTAAAATTATAGCTGATATAAAAAAGACAGAACTGACAAACATTTGCAATAAAAAAACGCTATTCAAAAATGCTTGGTCTAATGTAAAACAGGCTAAGCTGAATGGGGTGGGGCAGGGTTGATTTATTTAATCTCACGACTTCAGCGATAGCGGTTGAACACAGTCTCAGTTTAGGTCATAGTGCTGGCTCGCTATTACTATAAGCATTCGTCCGTTCCAGCGATTGAGCCAACTGAGGTTTCTTTACAAGTGTCTGAAAATGTTTTGCCTATCAAAAGCATTTCTCATGTTACCAGGCTTAAATTTTTTTTATCCCTGCCAGTTTATTTGCAATATCAGCTAAAGTTCGACCATACAGTAAAAAAAAAAAACCGCGATTAAAATATTTAATTAAAAAAACAAAAAATCCGGCTTTTCCTTGAAAAAAAAAAACGTTATTTGATCAGTTGGCGTAAGCGTTGGCGGAAATTAAACTGCGTGTGAACATTTTAATTATAGAGAAAAGTCGGCAAGTTCTATTTCATGTGATTAATTTTGCCAGCGATTTAATAACGTGATTCAGTTTATAGATTTTTGATTAAATGTTGTCATTTAAAGTGGTCTAAACCAAAATTGTGACCCGTATAAGGCCATGTATATATATATATATATATATATATACATGGTAACAGCGTAATTTTTCGTGGGTTATATCACTTGTTCCTGAAATAGACGAAACTGAATTATTGACTTTTTTTTTTCCTCTTCTACCTTCAGCGTAATGAATCAAAAGGTTTTTTTTTTTGATCGATGGATAAAATCGCATTGCTGTTCAATCACGCGGACACACTCCAAAATCCTGTAATTATTGTCTGGCTGCTTTGTACGGAGTGGAGAGAAGTCACGTGAAGAGGAAAGAAACAAAGCGATGGTTTAAAAGTGTAACGAGGGGAAACACGTGGAGCCCGAATTTTTTAATCGACAATTTTGATTGAATTCCTGCACGTTAATTGTTCTTCAAATTGCTTATTTTATGGTTGCGTGGCGTAGAATAAACTCGGAAAAAATGTTTCAGCGTTGGTATTTACAGGATTTTGCGAATTTTATTTACCGTCGTGGTAAGTAAGCTTTGTTCGTGAACGGACTTCGTAATTTTCCTCGCATATATTCTCTTTTAACTTCTGCGATGTGCAAGTAAATGAAGTGCATGGAATCCGTTTTGATATTACTCTTCCATCATGAGGCACTGAACGCAAGGGATTAAGAGGTAATGCTGTTGCAATAAAATTTGCAGAAAATTCTTACTAAAATTTTTAGTCAGATTCTCGTCAATCATATACTATTTCATGTCAACACACAGCAGTTAAGCTGCGAATTTCCTTTTACTTTCATGTCTATCCTCACGCTGTTCAAAATTTATAAACTGTATTATATAATTCATCTATATTATAATTAATTATTGCGACATAAATAGATCAATTATTTTTTAAAAATTCTTAACGTATTTTTATTTAACTAATATATCTGTCTCATGAAAATTCATAAATTATATGAATGACCAGAACTACATTTTGTAGTGTGTTTACTTCGAAGAGCCCTTCAGAAAATACCAGCCACCAAAATTTTTTTTTTCCTGTAAACCTCATCGCCGCACCCTTCGTTTCACCGTCTGAATGCGCTTTGCTATGGTAACTACTGTGCAAAAGCTGTTGAGAGTAAACTGAGAACTTCAGAAAACTCTCGTCAGGAACTACTTTTCTGCTCAATCAGTATCTTTGCGCTATGTAAAAAGACATAAGCGCCTGTGGATAGTCGTGGCCATGGCTATTGAGCATGCACTTCTGGAAACGGCCATATTATCCTTGGTTATTTTTAAATGGAGAAACACTCATTTAAATTTATCATACCCAATTTCAGTGTTAGTTTCAGATATCCTGGGACAGTCTGGAAGATCCTGTTAGGTTGGAATGGGTAGGGATAATGTTAATCCTTCTCAGGTTAGGAACTAAACGAGATTTCTTATGGGAGAGTTTGGTATTTCCGCCGCAAAGTGCGCTAGTGTTCCAAAGTAGTTTATTTTAAGCTGGCGTTAAATGGAGAATTTCTATATAGATGTGCAAAATATAGTGTTCCGCTGGAATTGTGGTATATGTTTGCCCCAGCCAAAAATGTTAAATATTAACTTTATTCTGTAATTATTATTCACGCCCTACAATGGTGTTTACAAGAGAAAACAGTGAAAATATAACTGCGATTGGCACTGGGCGTTCATAACAAATCTAAATTTAATGGGAAAATATTATGAAATTAAGTGCAAAAAAATGCAGCTGTAATCAATAGGAACTTCGCGCTTTTCTCCTTTCGCGTAAGGAACCTACGCAGGATAGCCCTAAAAATGGTTATTTAAACCATTATACAATAATATTTTTCAATTCAGTTCTGATGTTTAAATAAAAAAGCTGGCTAATTGTCTAAGTTAACTTTTTGCTAAATTCAATTTACAACAGANTTCAGTTCTGATGTTTAAATAAAAAAGCTGGCTAATTGTCTAAGTTAACTTTTTGCTAAATTCAATTTACAACAGAATATTTAATAATATGTAAATATATTTCGTTATATAGTTATATAGTTAGAAGAACAAAAAAGGCTATTTTTACGTAGTATCTCAAACAATACAACTCGGAAGATACATTTATTGGAAGAAAATTGCAATTGTCCTATTTACTTAGACACAAAACGAAAAAAATTCTGTACACATGCGACATCAGTTCACCCTGGTGGCGAAAATATTCAGTTGCCAAACTTAAAGCACAAGGGTTCCCAAGATGAGTACTATAACCCTTACTTGGTATAGGCCTACTACGTTAAGAAATGATGAGTTAAAACGCGCATGCGCTGATATGACGGCCGGGCCACCACCGCATGCGCAATGACCCCGACCGCGTCGGTGCACAGGCTTCAGTTCTTAAGAAAACATTAACATGGAAAGCGGACTCATGGGCGTAGTCAAGGGGGTTAGGGGGGCAGCTGCCCCCTAAACAAAATTCAAGTAAAAAAAATAATCTCAACTAGTACTACAAGAGTAGCATAGCGCTTATTTAGCCAGGGTATTATGACGGAGTTATTAAAAATATTTAAAAATGAATAGCTGGCCTAGCTAAAGTACCTTTGATGATACCATGGCACATTTAAGCGACGCAAAAGGAAAACGTAGGTGTAAGATGAAGCTCTCAACTCATTCATTAAACCCTGCCCCCCCCCCTAATATAAATCCTGGCTACGCCACTGCACGGACTAGATGATTCTGTTCACACGTCCTTCAAACATAGGTGTGTGTAACTGAACAATAGAATTGTGTATTTATCATGAACGCAAATAAGTTACTCTTAATGTTATTTCTCACTCGTATGTGCATAATATATATTACATTAAAATATTTTTAACTAAGCTTCATACTTTTAATACGACATAAAGACACCTGTATATTTTTCAAACATATCTGCACGCATGCCAAGTGGTGGTACGGAAATTTATCAAACGCTTATCTCAAAACTGTTCAATTACACATAGGTCAGGTATAACGCCTTTTTATTTTAAGCAACATTGATAAATCAGTCAGTGTGATGTGTAAAATTTCTCTAGAACTCTGAGGTTAACGTAAGTTACCGCACAAGCTAGGTATCCTGAACACTTTCTTCAATTTCATAACACTTTATATGCATTTCAGGGATGTTATTTAGTTGCTTCCGGAGTGACTTCCAAAGCGTGTACATAATTCTCTTTCGCGGGCGAACAACTTATTAAGTACTGTTCATAGTAATGCGTTAGCATAATACATTGAACATCAGACCAAAACTCTTTCCATGTGTAATAAATAGAGCAGAACAAAGTGATCGATCGCCCAAATCTTGATTTTCACATCTCCAGGTGTTTTTACCACAGGGAATTTCATTTAATATTTTATGAAGTGTGAGAATAACTAGAACTATTCATTATAATGCTTTTCAGGTAGAAATACTTCAACCTGGAAAATTTAGTCTAGTTTTGATATTTAGAGACAAGTTTGTGTTTGTGCTATAAAGTAAGCCATTGCTCACGTAGTACCTAAGCTGCATGCTGTATGACCACAAGAATATATATAAGTTCCGCTCAGATAAGGTTGATGAAGCATTTAATATTCGTTCCATGGTCACCTTTATGTCTCCATAGCTCTTGTACATGGAGAAAGCATATTATCTTGCAGCAAGCAAGCCCCTTAGAAGTGGTATTACTGTCACATCTTTTAATTGAAGTATTCATATAGTTCCCCTGGAAAAACCTTGAAATTAACAGTCTCTAATTATCTCCGGGTATGAGAAAATTATATCATTTTGACAGTATCATCCATGTGAATAAACTTTAGTGAGTGACGTGATGCGCAAATCACAGGGGTTTTTTATTTGCATTTGAAACAGTGGCAGAAACTGTCAGTGGCAATTTTGTGATTGTGATCATAGCTCTTGAACTCTGTTGAAAAATTATCCTGACTGCAAGTCAATTTATTTAAATTAACTTTAAATGTTCACACTATACGAGAGTTGCTGGAATTTCACCAACGTTGCTAACACTGCTCGCACTGACAATGCGTGATATCTTCACTCAGGTGCTAATAATATGGACGAAATTAATTTAAGAAAATATGTGATCGGTGATAATGCACATAAAATAGAAAATGTTACGAATTATAATAATTTATCCGTTGCCTTTGCTAATTACAGATGGTAACAGCGGACAACACCGCGAAACAAGGAGAGAAATTATTTTCAACAAAAATAACTAAACAAAACCTAACACAAAAACCTTTTCAAAAAATATCAATGTAAGTGTAGAATGAATTCCTGGGTAAAGTTGGTAACCCAGATACCAAAATTGCGCCAAAAATAATAAGTACTAAACAAAACTACAAAACAATTCACGTCCAACACAAGATATTAACAACCATAAAGATCAAAGAATTCTGCTGCAGTCAATAAAGGAAACAAACGAACCTACAAAGAAAACAAAACTACAAGTGAAAAAAAATGTAGCAGCTAACTTCAGGCACTATTGAGAAAAAAACTCATCAATACATTCCGGGAACTGTGTACTGTTACCGTCAGGAGACGATTAATGGCGTAATGATTAAAGATTTCGATATGAATAAATAAATATTTATATGCTGTTCACTGTAAAGTGATCACTTTTGAAGTCCTAACTACTGTCCCTTTTCAGCCATTTCTAATCCTTTAACAACCTTTTAAATTAATATTTTAATGTGAGTAATAAACACAGTGTATTTATTCCCCCGCACTCGGAAGTTTACGTCTAAGGCTAAAATAAAATATACTTATTGACTGGTATTCCAAATGAGAGAGCTTTCAATAGTGCTCACTTAACCGTGAATAGTCCAAGCATATATTTCTTCGGATATTCCTTATATTATACGACGTAGAAGAAATTTATCTGTATAGTTGGATCTTGATTTTAGTAAGTGAAATACCACTCTCCAAACATTAAGCTGTGAAGTGGTTGCTGGCCGGTAAATCAATACAATTCTATGTGAATCACTGCCCAGAACTTTGAATTCCATTAAAAATTAGTGAGAGTCATGGTTAAATAATTTATATTTCAGTCACTGATTTAATCAGTTCAACTANGGTTAAATAATTTATATTTCAGTCACTGATTTAATCAGTTCAACTAGCGTAATTACAGTGGAATAGCAAATTTTTTTTACACCTTCCAGAGAAGTTTTGCCGAATAAAAGATAATATCAGTTTTTAAATAGCGAGTCGTGCTGGAAACGGACCAGCGTTTGTTTCGCGTTATGTGATTTTTTGCGTAAAACTAACTTTGGCTGCGCCCGTATATACACTGAAGAGCCAAAAAAACTGGTACACCTGCCTAATATCGTGTAGGGCCCTCCGAGCACGCAGNTTCAGTTCTGATGTTTAAATAAAAAAGCTGGCTAATTGTCTAAGTTAACTTTTTGCTAAATTCAATTTACAACAGATTATTTAATAATATGTAAATATATTTCGTTATATTCATAATACAGTTAGAAGAACAAAAAGGCTATTTTTACGTAGTATCTCAAACAATACAACTCGGAAGATACATTTATTGGAAGAAAATTGCAATTGTCCTATTTACTTAGACACAAAACGAAAAAAATTCTGTACACATGCGACATCAGTTCACCCTGGTGGCGAAAATATTTNAAAAAAATTCTGTACACATGCGACATCAGTTCACCCTGGTGGCGAAAATATTTAGTTGCCAAACTTAAAGCACAAGGGTTCCCAAGATGAGTACTATAACCCTTACTTGGTATAGGCCTACTACGTTAAGAAATGATGAGTTAAAACGCGCATGCGCTGATATGACGGCCGGGCCACCACCGCATGCGCAATGACCCCGACCGCGTCGGTGCACAGGCTTCAGTTCTTAAGAAAACATTAACATGGAAAGCGGACTCATGGGCGTAGTCAAGGGGGTTAGGGGGGCAGCTGCCCCCTAAACAAAATTCAAGTAAAAAAAATAATCTCAACTAGTACTACAAGAGTAGCATAGCGCTTATTTAGCCAGGGTATTATGACGGAGTTATTAAAAATATTTAAAAATGAATAGCTGGCCTAGCTAAAGTACCTTTGATGATACCATGGCACATTTAAGCGACGCAAAAGGAAAACGTAGGTGTAAGATGAAGCTCTCAACTCATTCATTAAACCCTGCCCCCCCCCCTAATATAAATCCTGGCTACGCCACTGCACGGACTAGATGATTCTGTTCACACGTCCTTCAAACATAGGTGTGTGTAACTGAACAATAGAATTGTGTATTTATCATGAACGCAAATAAGTTACTCTTAATGTTATTTCTCACTCGTATGTGCATAATATATATTACATTAAAACATTTTTAACTAAGCTTCATACTTTTAATACGACATAAAGACACCTGTATATTTTTCAATCATATCTGCACGCATGCCAAGTGGTGGTACGGAAATTTATCAAACGCTTATCTCAAAACTGTTCAATTACACATAGGTCAGGTATAACGCCTTTTTATTTTAAGCAACATTGATAAATCAGTCAGTGTGATGTGTAAAATTTCTCTAGAACTCTGAGGTTAACGTAAGTTACCGCACAAGCTAGGTATCCTGAACACTTTCTTCAATTTCATAACACTTTATATGCATTTCAGGGATGTTATTTAGTTGCTTCCGGAGTGACTTCCAAAGCGTGTACATAATTCTCTTTCGCGGGCGAACAACTTATTAAGTACTGTTCATAGTAATGCGTTAGCATAATACATTGAACATCAGACCAAAACTCTTTCCATGTGTAATAAATAGAGCAGAACAAAGTGATCGATCGCCGAAATCTTGATTTTCACATCTCCAGGTGTTTTTACCACAGGGAATTTCATTTAATATTTTATGAAGTGTGAGAATAACTAAAACTATTCATTATAATGCTTTTCAGGTAGAAATACTTCAACCTGGACAATTTAGTCTAGTTTTGATATTTAGAGACAAGTTTGTGTTTGTGCTATAAAGTAAGCCATTGCTCACGTAGTACCTAAGCTGCATGCTGTATGACCACAAGACTATATATAAGTTCCGCTCAGATAAGGTTGATGAAGCATTTAATATTCGTTCCATGGTCACCTTTATGTCTCCATAGCTCTTGTACATGAAGAAAGCATATTATCTTGCAGCAAGCAAGCCCTTTACAAGTGGTATTACTGTCACATCTTTTAATTGAAGTATTCATATAGTTCCCCTGGAAAAACCTTGAAATTAACAGCCTGTAATTATCTCCGGGTATGAGAAAATTATATCATTTTGACAGTATCATCCATGTGAATAAACTGTAGTGAGTGACGTGATGCGCAAATCACAGGGGTTTTTTATTTGCATTTGAAACAGTGGCAGAAACTGTCAGTGGCAATTTTGTGATTGTGACCATAGCTCTTGAACTCTGTTGAAAAATTATCCTGACTGCAAGTCAATTTATTTAAATTAACTTTAAATGTTGACACTATACGAGAGTTGCTGGAATTTCACCAACGTTGCTAACACTGCTCGCACTGACAATGCGTGATATCTTCACTCAGGTGCTAATAATATGGACGAAATTAATTTAAGAAAATATGTGATCGGTGATAATGCACATAAAATAGAAAATGTTACGAATTATAATAATTTATCCGTTGCCTTTGCTAATTACAGATGGTAACAGCGGACAACACCGCGAAACAAGGAGAGAAATTATTTTCAACAAAAATAACTAAACAAAACCTAACACAAAAACCTTTTCAAAAAATATCAATGTAAGTGTAGAATGAATTCCTGGGTAAAGTTGGTAACCCAGATACCAAAATTGCGCCAAAAATAATAAGTACTAAACAAAACTACAAAACAATTCACGTCCAACACAAGATATTAACAACCATAAAGATCAAAGAATTCTGCTGCAGTCAATAAAGGAAACAAACGAACCTACAAAGAAAACAAAACTACAAGTGAAAAAAAATGTAGCAGCTAACTTCAGGCACTATTGAGAAAAAAACTCATCAATACATTCCGGGAACTGTGTACTGTTACCGTCAGGAGACGATTAATGGCGTAATGATTAAAGATTTCGATATGAATAAATAAATATTTATATGCTGTTCACTGTAAAGTGATCACTTTTGAAGTCCTAACTACTGTCCCTTTTCAGCCATTTCTAATCCTTTAACAACCTTTTAAATTAATATTTTAATGTGAGTAATAAACACAGTGTATTTATTCCCCCGCACTCGGAAGTTTACGTCTAAGGCTAAAATAAAATATACTTATTGACTGGTATTCCAAATGAGAGAGCTTTCAATAGTGCTCACTTAACCGTGAATAGTCCAAGCATATATTTCTTCGGATATTCCTTATATTATACGACGTAGAAGAAATTTATCTGTATAGTTGGATCTTGATTTTAGTAAGTGAAATACCACTCTCCAAACATTAAGCTGTGAAGTGGTTGCTGGCCGGTAAATCAATACACTTCTATGTGAATCACTGCCCAGAACTTTGAATTCCATTAAAAATTAGTGAGAGTCATGGTTAAATAATTTATATTTCAGTCACTGATTTAATCAGTTCAACTAGCGTAATTACAGTGGAATAGCAAATTTTTTTTACACCTTCCAGAGAAGTTTTGCCGAATAAAAGATAATATCAGTTTTTAAATAGCGAGTCGTGCTGGAAACGGACCAGCGTTTGTTTCGCGTTATGTGATTTTTTGCGTAAAACTAACTTTGGCTGCGCCCGTATATACACTGAAGAGCCAAAAAAACTGGTACACCTGCCTAATATCGTGTAGGGCCCTCCGAGCACGCAGAAGTGCTGCAAGACGACGTGGCATGGACTCGACTAATGTCTGAAGGTATGCAGGAGGCATTGAACTCTGCGCCAATTTGAGAAAGGGTTGCACGTCTGTCACGTTTAATGATTCTCGTCAGTCGTCGTTTGTGCCATTCGTTCACGAACTTTTTCCGGCCTTAGCGATCTCGAAGATTTGATGTTTTACCGGATTCCCGATATTCACGGTACACTCGTGAAATGGTCGTACATGAAAATCCAAATGTTATCGCTACCTCGGAGATGCTATGACCCATCTCTCGTGCGCAAACTATAACACCACGTTCAAACTCACTTAAATCTTGATAACCTGCCATTGTAGCAGCGGTAACCGATCTAGCAACTTTGCCAGACGCTTGTTGTCTTATATATGCGCTGCCGACCGTATCGGTTACTCTGATTGGTTCCATAACTCTGTAATTTGCAAACGCACACCTATACCAGTTTTTTGGCTCTCCAGTGTACAATTAAAATTGGTAAAATGTCAAATGAAAATATTTTCACTTCATAGCTAACAAATTCGTAAAGAGAAAGGAATTTTTTCTGGTGGTATGCTGTGTAATTAATTTTTTGGGTTGTTTATTCGTCTGAAAAAAATACTGGCGGCTATTGTGCTCTTCACTATTCTCCAGCCGTTTTATTCACTAAATTCCAAACAAAACTACTGAATATTACAGTGACAACAGAAAAAAAGGATTTAATACCCATAGTGTTAGAGGTGGTGATTTTCGCTCCTCTGCAAACAGATAAACACGCATTTTGCTTGCGCGCAAAAACCCACACAACAATTGTACAAGATCCACTTGGGAACGACAGCTCGCGACAGTTTGTTATTTCCATCGCGTGAACGCCCAGGCTTTCAAACCGCACACCTGCAGCAGACATTTAACTCTGCCAAGCTTGTTACACGGTTGGCAGGACTGCCATGTGAGTAACAGTTGACAGTGCACATCAAAACCATTTTTAACAAGTTTCTACGACATCATCAAAAAACACGCTGAACATCCTCCCCACTTTGCTTGTGCCCTTCTGGTACGATTGAATAACCCGAATTTGCATCGATTCCGTGCGAACTTTGGAACCTAACGTAATTAGAACGTCCATTGCCCTTAGATATAAGTGCATTACAGCACGGCATACAATTATAGTTACACGAGTTCCTTGGTACAGCCCCAAAATTCACATATATGCAGGTATACTGAGCTAAACAGAAACAGAAGAACCGATTTATTTTCAAAATTTATGTTTATTTTTCTTTGGAATAAACACCTATAAGAACAACTAAACATCAGGGTGTATCATAACGCCTGTTTACCTGCAAACAAATCATTTCTGTCTTTACTTTCTGTGAACAGATTTCAATGAAGATTCCTTTAAAAGGTTAACAAAATTTTACGTAGTAATACTGATATCTCAATATTTATTGACAAATGATAGCTTTAATTTGGTCTTAAATAACGTAAAACCCAAAAAAAATTAGTATTATAAAAAACATTTTCAGGCTGCTGCAGAAAGTTTAACCGTTTTATATATGGGTAAAAGTATAATTTCACTCATTGCAAATTGCAACCTCTTTTACTGCAGAAAATGTAAATGTTAATAATGTTCATGTATATTGAAATGAAAAAAAGTAGTTTTCAAAACAAAAAAATACAGGACATTGATGTTTCTTGCCGGTTAGCGGGCGTCATCAATAGTTGAATCGCCTGCAAAATCAACGTCCCTCTCATATTCTCTGCGCATACTCTCCGAACCTGCTAGAATGTCTGAGCTTCAAGATGATCAAGAACTGTGTTAAGTGTAATAAGTCCTTCAACTTTGTAGGATTAATGGGCAATGGTATATTGTACAGCGTCATTATTTTCAGTTCAGGGGCCCTGTAGTTTTCTTTTGGCGTTTTCTATTTGAATATTTTTTAGGAACCACAACAGATTTTATGTAATTTTCCAAGGAAGTATTCTTATGCAAAATTAACATCGGCTGTTTATTGTCAATTTCCTTAATTCTGATTGGATGCTTGGTATAACCAACTATACACAGATTAATCATTTACAAAATATACTATTAATAGTTTAAAATACATCAAATATGTCTATGGAGTGACGGCATTTAAATTTCGTTAAAATTATTTTTATTAAGGGGTCAATGTTTTGCCAACGTGTACTAAACGAAATACAATATAACTTTTCTTACATGAGCAACCGTTTATAAGTAACATTACTTGTTCTTTTTCAATTATTAGGATTACCAATATAAAAAAGCCAATTTTTTATTAATTGTTTTGGTAAGTGTTTAAGTGTATAAGTAGCACATAGATGATAAAATGACCGTGACAACCCTAGCTCATTGGAATTAAAATAGATCGTAGAGTCAGTGGAAAAATTCTTTTTCTTTTTTTACATTCAAGGCTTTAATTAAAAAATAACCCGATATGGGCATTTGGGAATTTTTGCCGATAGTCGTCTGGAATATATACGACTATATGTGTATACATTGCTTCGCTAATATATCTTAAAAACAGTGAGATATCGCTGTACTTTTTGTTTCAGAAGATTACTTATACAGGCACCTTAACACTTATTTCAGGATTTTTCAGAATTATACCCTGAAAGGTAAGAAAACTGTTAAGGTTAAAATGTGTTTTCATGTAATCCTCCATCTTCCTTAGTTTTTATGAGATGAGAAAATGTATCGTTTCTCACACCCAGCAAGAATGAATTTTAGAATATCGAGAAACAAATTCTGTAGCATTTTCGTGGTTAGCCTCTTGAGACAAACGCGCTCCTATATGTCGTCGGGACTACCATGCATAAGCATAAAATATGCTCAACATGCATGTGTTAAGGATACCGGAAAAACACACTTTGCATCTCTTTCTCCGCTCCTGTAAGTTTTGTATTTCAAAAAAATTACTACGTGCCTACAACCAAACGGGAAGCAACGCTTAAAATGTAATATTTGTAGGTCCGGCAAGTCAGTCAGCGCGGGCTTTTAATTTTATGCGCAGAGACTGGCAATTAAATCGCTAAATGATGAGGTTGAAATTCCTGTTGAATGTTTGATGTAAACCTCGCTTCTCTGGGTTACTGAGAATTTTAGTTAAACAGTTAAACAGTTAAAAGAACAGTAATTATCTCAATAATAACGGGAATAATATATAAAACATTCTGATTTGCATATATCCTATTTTTAATAGATATTGGAGGAATATTAGTATTATTCATTTATATAACAAGATTAATACCCAACAAAATATTCTCCTTATCAATAAAGACAATTTTAACAATCATAATAGTATTAATATTTATAGTAGTTTTTATTAAAAATAATTAATTTAATTTTTAGTAATGACATAATGGGAATTACAACATAGAAATTAATATTAATAAAAATATATGCATCACCTATCAATATTATAATAATTTTATTGGTGATGTATTTATTATACATTATAACTACAGTATTTAATATTACAGAATCAAATAAAATTATTTCAGTGTGACAATATGGGCGAAAATCGGTTTACTTGTGATTAAATATGTGTTAAATTTATGACTCCTCTTTGGAATAAACTCCAAGCGGTCGACATCAACACGTCTTTATCGAGTGAGGCGTTGTAGTTCTCGTTTGTCCCGGCGTGCAAACAACGCTTTCAAAGCAGACCGTTGCGTCAAATGCCAGCGTGGAGCGGGCCTTGACGCTGCGCCGCTGTAACACGTGACACAGCAGGTGGAGAGATAATTGCATCCTATTGTGTGTCAGACGTCGCGCAGAATTGCACGGCGAAGCTAAAAGAGACGGCGGCTGTGAACTACGAAGGGTGGCGATGGCTGTATCAAGTCCACGGCCTCCCGAAACGGTGACGCGATTTCGATTCCCACTGGGCCTGAAATTCGGCGTGGCGTGGCGTGGCGGACGTTGCTGTTGACCACCTTTGCAATTGGACACCGACGGAGTGGCCTGGCGCCTGAGGTAAACCACTGGAACTCGTTTTCTCGAGGATTCGGATTCGAATCCCGGACCGGCCTTCCTGATTTCTGTTTTCCCGCGGGTTTACGAAATAACTCCAGGGGCCTTATTCCGAACAAAACTTGCGTGACAAACACGATTTAGCGTTACACCATCGCGTGTGTGCGCTCATCGAGTTTTAATGACGTCACGACACCTTGGACTTATTTTCTCCTAAATTCACGACATGAACAGCCAAGATGGCGAATACGTAAATAAAATGCCAAACGCCGTACCTGTTCATTGAAATGAATACGTTGGTTTCTGAAATATATATATTTCTATGCTAAATTACATGTGCTGCAAGACTGAGTAAATTAACAGTCTCCTAATAACTCGAAATGATAATGATTATACAATTAATAAAAATTTAAAAATATGTGACGTTGTGAAATTTTTTTATACAGTTTACATTTTTTTTCCACCAGAGACTGCAACTGCTGTAATCGCACGCAGTTAGAGATGTGTGTTTACTCTTCAATTAAATATGCCGTCACTCCATAGTCATATTTTATGTCTTTTAAACTAGTATTAGTATATTTTGTAAATTATTCACCTGTGTATAGTTGGTTATACCTAGCATCCATTTATTTAAGTAATAATGTTCAAATATTTGGACAGATAAGCACTGATGTGGTTAAAAATTTTCCTTATATTAACAATTATCGCACACTGAAATAAATAGGCCCTTTAATAGACAACAGATTACATGGCAATTTCTCGACGCATAAAACCAGCGTAGCTTAACTCTGGACTATTTGCCGATTTTAACCATTTTTACAAATTGTGGGAAATCCCCATTTTCCAAAACAAAAGCATGTGTAGTAAAATAAAATATAATAAAAATTATGCACATAAAATTTAAAATGGTTTTGTGCAGTCAACACGTTTAACAATATTTTTAAAATATTAAATCATAATAGGTTATGTACCGGATGAAAAAATTCCAAAGCATTGAATTTAGCTAAAACTATTGCAATTTATAAAATAGAGAATTTTTCCAAAGGAAATTAAGGGTACATGCATTTCNAAATTATGCACATAAAATTTAAAATGGTTTTGTGCAGTCAACACGTTTAACAATATTTTTAAAATATTAAATCATAACAGGTTATGTACCGGATGAAAAAATTCCAAAGCATTGAATTTAGCTAAAACTATTGCAATTTATAAAATAGAGAATTTTTCCAAAGGAAATTAAGGGTACATGCATTTTCAAAATAATATTTGCATTAGATACTGTTATATCTGTATAGCTCATTACGTTAACCTTAAACATAAGAGCCCAATATGAAATAACGATACTATATTTTGTTACGAAATCGATGACAAGGTAAAATTTTATGTTTTGTGTACATTTCTTTCCCTTATAGGCTTACTATCAACAATCAGAAATAACTAATGAATGTATCTCAATTATAAAAAAAGGACTACAAAACGTAAAACAAAAGGACATGTTACAGCATTGTATAATCCTTTTGTCACCGCGGTAAAAAAATTAAAACGTTAGGAACTCACCAGCTCTTTTAATTCTCTTTCATTTTCGTACACACTCGACGGTTAAAGTGTTTTTGTGGATGACAGGCGATTTCCGGGACACGCCACCATTTCACATCATTGTTTTTTTGCCATGAAGGTGAACGTAACGTATATGCGATGAGCAAAACAATAAACTGACACGTGATATGACATTGAACGTAATTACATAATCAATAATAACCTNCGTATATGCGATGAGCAAAACAATAAACTGACACGTGATATGACATTGAACGTAATTACATAATCAATAATAACCTGAAGAGAAACTGTGCACGACGCTCCATCATCACGCTCACTATAATAAGGTTGACCAACGAACTAAAGCCTATTCGTGGTTTATTTGCACTTTTTAAATCAAACCTTTGGAAAACACCCCATATATGACGTGTTTGGTTGTTTCATAAATACGTCTTATATCAAAAGAGTTCTATACGCCTGTTGACTTCAAAACTGCTGTTTATTTTGTTATATTGAATTTTTAATTATACTTTGTCTATAGTTCATATTAATTCCTTTGCAATTCATATGAATAAAANCGTATATGCGATGAGCAAAACAATAAACTGACACGTGATATGACATTGAACGTAATTACATAATCAATAATAACCTAATGAGAAACTGTGCACGACGCTCCATCATCACGCTCACTATAATAAGGTTGACCAACGAACTAAAGCCTATTCGCGGTTTATTTGCACTTTTTAAATCAAACCTTTGGAAAACACCCCATATATGACGTGTTTGGTTGTTTCATAAATACGTCTTATATCAAAAGAGTTCTATACGCCTGTTGACTTCAAAACTGCCGTTTCTTTTGTTATATTGAATTTTTAATTATACTTTGTCTATAGTTCATATTAATTCCTTTGCAATTCATATGAATAAAANCTTTTGTTATATTGAATTTTTAATTATACTTTGTCTATAGTTCATATTAATTCCTTTGCAATTCATATGAATAAAAACCGGGGAAAAATAGGAATGTTGGTAATGCGTAGGAATATAATATAGTTCTTATCCCAAAAATATTATCACATTGACTGCTTATGAGTGCTGTTCGTTGTTCCTTTGGTGTCATTTCCTAGACTCGGTTAAGCTTTGTTTGCATGAGGCGGAAGAATAACCTGGAATTAGAACTTCAGCAGGGCTTCAGAAAAGTTGGAAGTAATCATTAATTGACTATATACCGTTACTCTTTTATCCAACCGTGCAATGAGAGGTGTTCGGAATAACCGCTACAGACCACAGCCGACTCTTTTCCCATTTCTACTTCTCTACAAATGCCGGCGGGTGAAATTACGGGGACCGCGGTGCGGCCCACAAAGGGAGAGGTAGCTGCGCGCGCAACCTGCCGCAGCCTGATGCCATGCTAAAAACATTAGTCTCCGTATCACCATTTACGAGTTCACCGATGCGCGCGGAATATATTTATTTTTGTGATAGCTTTTACACATACGGGCGGTCACTAATATCGGCCTGCGCCAGCCGGGCCGTGCCGGTGGCCGAAGCGCTGACCTCTAAATGAGCTGAGCTTCCAGCACTTGTGGCACATGCAGTTAGCAACTAGCTCCGTCTCTAATAACCTCCATTTCGACCTACTTACCTACAGTACATCATTGACTGGCACAATATAGGACGTGGGAGATGTGGAGTTATGGTGGGGCAGAGAAGTTTTAGGGAAACCCGGGGTGACGTGCAGTTGCAGACTCTTAGCTGGAGGTGCGTGATCTGCTNGTGGGGCAGAGAAGTTTTAGGGAAACCCGGGGTGACGTGCAGTTGCAGACTCTTAGCTGGAGGTGCGTGATCTGCTTATATCGGTCCCGTGTCCGAAGATTGGTGCTATCACGCAAAAGCTTTCTCCTTCTAGGGACGTCAAAATCAATCACGAACAGTACCTGCCTATCATTCGGCCATCTCTCTATGCTCAGTGACTCATTTCACGCCACTTTGCTTCAGGGATGACGGACACCTGACTGTCCCACTTCGAAAGCTGACCTCGGAGGATAAGGTACGTCTGCAATTGCGATATCCCTAACCATGTCCTAGGACAAGGATACGGTGATATCACTCCCTCCTCCCCTCCGTATCTAAACACCTTCAGCACAGGGTCCGTATATCGCGTGACCAACCATTTATTTACATGAAATCACCTTAAAAATCTTGTAGATTCATGGAAAAGCTGTTTACGTTAAAGTGGGCACTTTTGAAACAAACCTATAAGGAAAATCACAGCCCGGAACTTCATATAAGCCGCAGCACAATCTGACAAGGAGGCTGTCAGCTAAGTGGGCAACGAAGTGATAAAGTCGTTTTGAAACGTCGCGCTGTATTGGGAGGATAAATTATAATATTATGGCTATTGAAGTCAGCATTTATAGTTGTGTACACATAACAGCGCGAATATACTGTAAATAACACACATATTTACATGGCAAGCATCTCAAAATTTCACTTTAATGACGCATGAATAAAGTGAGAAATTACATAGCGATGNCACATATTTACATGGCAAGCATCTCAAAATTTCACTTTAATGACGCATGAATAAAGTGAGAAATTACATAGCGATGTTATTCCTAAATGTAGAGTAAAGATACAACATGAGAATAAATCAGACACTAAGCTGAGCTTTCAAAAGGGCTTAATTAACCGTTAATAGCTTATCATAAGTTTTATTCGAACCTCTGGTAAGTGGAGGGGCATAAGACGAAAAACCTGTTGTTCAAACATTGCGGTGGAGCTGGACCCCCCCCCAAACACCCACCAACCCTTTTACCATAAATATGTGAAAGTGTTCGATAAAGTGATAAAACGATTTTTAATTAGATTTGCCGTAGTTACAGGTGTTATATACAACCACACTCTTGAGCAAAGCGGGTCGTTTCATCGGTACATGATGTAGAGTGTTCTTCGTCACATTTTTCGATAGTATTAATTTCGGGTTTCACATGCCACTGGCATAAAATCAATGCATGCCAAATTACATGTTTTGGTTTTCGTTTCACCGCCCATGAGATAAGATATTTTTGCGAGAGGCAAGAAGGAATCCTGCTCCAGTCAGCTGTCAGTGGACGAAGAACANCGCCCATGAGATAAGATATTTTTGCGAGAGGCAAGAAGGAATCCTGCTCCAGTCAGCTGTCAGTGGACGAAGAACACACCGGAGATGTATTTCCTGTTTGCGCTTCTACCAGTACAACAGCAATACTTTGCGGATTGCAGCATGCAAGATATCAAGGAGACTATTTTGAGCAAAAACAGAGTATNCCAGTACAACAGCAATACTTTGCGGATTGCAGCATGCAAGATATCAAGGAGACTATTTTGAGCAAAAACAGAGTATTTGTCTGATTGGATTAATGGATTTAGGGTGTTCTCGATCAGGCTTCGAAATAGCATATTCGTAGTTTCTTAAAATTTCGGAATCAAACCTTTGAAAAATCACATTATGTATGATGTGTTTGNGGAAATAGCATATTCGTAGTTTCTTAAAATTTCGGAATCAAACCTTTGAAAAATCACATTATGTATGATGTGTTTGGTTGTTTACTAATTATGTTATTCATCGCAGGCGTTTTATAATTGCGTTAAAACATTAAAGTATCTCACTTTTGGTTAAATTGATGTTTTATTGATAATTTACTTTTATGATACAATAACTGATTTATATTAAATATTAATTAAAATAGTGAGAAAATAGGTGTTTTGTAACGCATAGTAAGAAATAGTGTTTACGCAAAATATTATTACACCGAGTGCGCACCAATGCGGTGCGTTGTCCCTTTGGTGTAATTTTCTATATTCGGACATGCCTTTGTTTGCATGAAGCGGAGGAATATCCTGGAAGTAGAACTTGAGCAGGGCTTCAGAAAAGTTGGAAGTGACCATGAATAGCCACGTACTTGCTACATGCTGTCCTTGGTGTAGGGTTCGCTGGGAGGGAAGTCAGGCGCTGGAAGTACTCGGTTAGAGGTCAGATTTGGCTCTGTCCGGCATTGTCGGTCGACCTAGCCGGATGACTGCACTACGAGCACCCTCTACTGGAGATGACGCCTACCAGCTGACACCAGTATAGGAATGGGATTTATTCCTATTTATGAGGTTACTGTTGGGAATCAGACGTGCGAAGTCGAGTGACAGAAGTCATCGGATTTTGAGGAACTCGTATGTCTTTTGTTGAAGGAAGGCAACTATTCGTTCTTCAGTTTAAGGCATAGGAGAGTTGTTCCTTGGAACGGAATCCGCGTAGTATAGATATTGAGGCGGGCCTGGTACTTTAAGGGAAGTCATAATAAACTAGGGGGTTTATTGCGATTATTGGACCAAGAGATTGCCAGTATGAAGGAGGATGCTTCTTATATGACGCGGAACAGTGAGAACTTATTACGTGTGGCAAATGTAGGGTGAGAAGAGTACCCTCGGCTCGAAATTGGAGGGGATGCTGTGGGCGCTATGGTCGAAAGTAGGAAAGAAACTCATGAGTGGGATTGAGGAGCCTTTCACCTAGATCTTGCAATTATATATATATATATATATATATATTTTTTTTCTATATTCTTTACATTGTTCACTTTAGTCTTAGATAATACACTGTTAATATTCTTAGGAAATTACATATTATATTATGAACTCATTTTGTGTCATGTCTTTTTGAAATCCAGGGTAAACAGTAACATGAATCAGATTGACTTGTTTAGAAAACATAGGAAAGTGGGAACCACGATTAAACGTTAAAGACTTAACATGTATAGTTTTTTCTATTTAAAGATGTTTTATTTTCTCTCCTTGCAAATATGGAAGAAAAAAAAACATTTGGGGTCAAATGAAGTTTTCACTATATTGTGAATTTGTAATCAATGCTTCCCATCACTTCCTTTGCCAGGTTCCTTGGGCGAGATTCACAGAGGTTGGATTGGGAAATTGTGGTGGATCCTGAAGTGGGAATACGCCACCACGACACTTGTGGAGAAGTGAACAGAAATACGTAGCGAAAGTAGCAACCACGGCCAATTAAATTTTCAATACATCACACACACACATACGACTTTCACAATTAGCATGTTGCAAACTATAATTTCGCTAAGCAATTTCGTATCTGGCCAGATGTGTCGAGACAACTCGTGTCCCAAGACAAACATTTACCAACTTTGAAATTGCAAGAAAATCATTTGAATACTAAACTTGTATGAGAAAATAACTGTAACGAAGAACCCTGTTCAGCAAGCTCGTGACGCAAACTCTTCGACGGACAACACAATAGTGGATAGTGGAAGTGAATATTTCACTGTGGAAAAATTCCAGGTAAGTTTGGGACACGGACACGTCAATGGATATATTGAATATTNAGCCTTAGAGCTCACATCTCCATATTCACCGCTAATATATGTAGTATAGCAGACTGCAGATCACCAAAGAGCAAACACGGTGTTAAAATTTAGCAGTACCGAGGATGGGGTTGTTTCGAACCCCTAGCTCTTCGTATTTCTCACCTCATCAGCATACCACCTTACCGGCTAGAAAGGAAGTCCATTATCAACACATTCAGACCTAATCAACACAATATGGCACACGTAACGCACAAGGATGTTATTTTTTAGCAGATACACTGAGAAAAAGGTTTGTTCAACAATTCCCCGAGTTAAGTAACGCAGGCTTTACATGTATGTCTAGTGCTTGGAAAATTTACGTTGCTTGGAAAATGCTTGTGTTAACTGCGGCAATAATCAAGTACGCATATATATATATATATACAAACCAACGTCTAGCCAAGAGATTCATCACTTTAGAAACTTGTGAGTTCTTTTAACGTAGAACTGAAGCCCCTTTTACAATTGCAAGAACGGATTTTGCACAACAATTAATCTTTACCTTCATGATTCGCAGTCAAACGGGTCTGTTAACATTCAGACAGTCATAGCTCGATTTTAGGAAGACAACAAAACACGCAAGCTCAAAGTTACTTTCTGAATTAGTTCCACGCAAGGGTGAAGAATGTCTGCTTAAATTCTCAGTCCTAAGTACGTACTCTTCGTTCGAGAGGTGAGACAAAACAAAACGCAACTTCCACGGAGTCACCGTCGATCTCGTGGCGATATCGACGGTGTTGAAGCGTAACGTCGGAAGTGCCTCCGACTGTCGCGATCCCATCTCTCTCTCTCTCTCTCTCTCTCCCTATTACTCTATCTCCCCTTCTCCGCCTCCCTCCTCCTCCTCTCCTTCACGTCGCAGGGGAACAATGCAGAGAGATATGTCACGGAACCGAGTCGGAGGAAGAGAGAGCGCGCGCTCTTACACACAGAAGGAATAAAACAATCCGGGGGCAACGCAAAGTGCTCAAACTTCAGGGGCTGGGCGTTATGAATATTTCCTTCCCCCACCCCCCTGNCTGTTTCGCTGCTCGTGCTTATGTGCGCTGTGCGTCCTCTCTCTCCCACCCGGTAACTTCGGATCCCGCTGCGAAACTTGATATTAAAATTCACTCCGACGAGTTTTCTTCACTCGCCGCGCTAAAATCCCGGGGTTCCCTCCCACTCCGATAGCAACGTCTCTCCTGCTTCGCTCGCGGGACCCGTCCTCGCCAAGTTTAATTTGCCCAAAAAATAAATGTATATATATATATTCTCGCTGCAGTTCACGACGTTTAATTTCTTGGATCCAGTTTTCATAAGTGCGGAGGAAATGTTTTAGGGGGTTACGACAAACCGGAGTTACTGTAATTAAACTATATCCCAGCCTGGCGACATGAAGGGGGTGGCGGTGTGGTATGGGCCTCGTTTCGTGCTGCTTTGTAAGTGACCTTGAATTGGAGGCGACCACGTGACGAACATGGTTGTCAGCAGGAGGGGGAAAGGGGGGAAACAGATTTTTTTTTACGAAATGTGAAATAATTGTTATAACAAATAAATTTATTATTATTGACGTTACATCGAAATGCAAGTCCCTTCTGGGAGGAGTACTCGAGTTCTTCCTGGTTTTGCATAATTTGAATTTTTATGTCTGTTTCTGCATTTGTATTAAGTATCGTATTTTATATTGTAACGATAGGCGAATTCATTCACGTTATAAGTCGTTGATGTTTGTTGCATGCATTTAGGGTAAAACCCAGTTGTAAATCTCAAACTCCCATAACGGAAACTTTATCTTATTCTCCTGTGCCTCTCCTTGGAAAAGAGCTTGGCGAGGCCCACGGTGACGAACGGAGGGTTCTCTTCCTCCCGGTTGTAAACAACAACGGCAGCAACAACACGAAAGTTAATTTTTCGTCAGCCGTCGAAGACAGGGCTAAACAACAAAGCTAGGAAAAGTAATTGGGGAGGGAGGTGAGTTGGGGAGAGTGCTTTTTTGTTTCAGCTGCCGTACTTAAACTGTGGTTCGTGGACACCAGGCGATCATTCAGCTTATAACCAATGAATCGCGAGTGAAAATAATATATTTTACTTTTCGTTTATGTGTTGTAACTATGATGTAACAGGTTAACGCTTTTTTTACAACAAAGAAGGTTTTGCAAATTTGCTTTTGTAAACTGAACTTAAGATTCTAAAAATTTCGGCAGGGAAAGATTATTTGGTTGTATACGTTAAAATACTTTCTTGGCTCGTATTAAATAAAGGAAAACACCGAGTTTAAGAATACTTGAGTCAAAGTAAGAAATTTTATAAGTGTGAAAATATATTTCGCGAGAGTGAAAATATTTCCCGGTGTTTTTGCAGCAAGTTATTTGGCATTGCTTGCTCATTTACGTAAATACATAATACGGATTTAAACATAAATTAACACATCAATATATTATTAAAACAATTTCAGACATTATAATTTCAGAAAATACGTGTTCAATATCCACGATTACGTCACATTGCGAAAAAGAAGTAACAAATGCCGTTGGTAATTAATATTTTGACTTTGATTAGAAACAAATTTTTATAAAATGTATAACGTTTTCCGAAAATACCAGGCTATGTGCAGAATATATAAGGGTTGAAGAAGGAGGGAATGAGGGTGGGACCATTTTGCCCCCTCCCCCCCACTCTAGCCTTCGCCATTAATCAGAACCTAGCCGAGGAGCATGAACCGGTTGGGACAAAATAAAATTTTTACCGGTAAGCAAGCAATTTCTTTGCCGAATTCAGATTGAACTGCGGGAGTTTTGCCCATAGGTTCGTTTAGTTTTATCGACGAGGATCAACCGTAATAGGCCTAAGCGGTGCATATACTAACAACTCTCAGAGCTTAAAATTGTTGAAAAAACAAGAAAAATTGAATTGTATCGGTTTATGCTCTCCTGAAAAAATAATCGCTCATTTCTCTTACATTCTGCATGTTGCGTTTCTGTATAGGTAAGAAAAGCACATAAAGAAGAATTAGCTAGAAAATAAAACAAGGGCAAAAAATGGAGATGCTAAATTAACCGATTTCTCACCATGGTTCCACATACTATATAACTGTGAAGAAACTGAACGTAATAGGACGTACGATACACTTTATATATATACATGTATGTAGGAACATAGAGGTGTATACGTACTCACATATATGTGTAATTGTCTATAATATATACGGTAAGAAATACGAGTGGTGTTCGAGTATATTGTTATGCGCTGCTGCCTTGCATAGCTTCCCTTGCCCCTTCCCACTGAACCGAGGGATCAGTGTACCAAGATCATAGTGGTTACGTGATAAGTGGGAGGCGATTCACAAAGGATGCTGCCGAGCGCCGCTGCGATAAGCCTATCGCAAAATGCGCGCGCTCCTGACCTTGGGCGGATTGAATTTCTGCGGTTATCTGAAAGAATTCACTTGTTCATTGGCCTTGCTTATCACAGCATGAATCGTGCTGCAGGGAACCCTTCTAGATCAGGCAAGGCGAGATTATTTAAGCTGCAACGATCCTCCGAGTCGTCTAGCCCAGCCACTTCTCTACTAGTTTCTCCTCTCCCAATAATAAAGAGCATGGTACCCACCTATCTTTCTCCTGTAGCACTTTCTCATAATGCATGTAACAATTTTTAATTCTTTCCTGTCGAAAGGGTTTTTACGGTGTCTGTGCCGGTTTTTTCCTTTCTCTTCTAGATGTAGTTTAACTATAAGTACATTAGGGAGGTTTTTCATGGCCAAAATCGGCCATGGGAAACCCAATCCCTCTTTGCCGCGATGCACGTCTCCTTGCATGTTTTTCCTTCCCTTGTAAGCGTAAGGGGGTTAGCCCTTAGACGCAATAATCCCGTTCATACCGCGGGCTCACATGACACTTAGTTTTGGAGTAGGTTGGAAAAACAAAAATGTGCCGACAGTTCCGAGAGTTGAGAGTTCGGAGGATTTTGCGACCTTGAGCGACATGTGTGCGAAGATCAGCGAAACGACTAGCCTGCAGAGCGTCACGTGGCGACGAAAGTGACCATCGGGAGTGCAGTCTGCGGACTGCGAGTATTGGTGCAGTGAAGAGTGAGACTGGCGGGCTAGTCTACTGAACTCGATGCGTGAGAGTAAGTTATTTGGAATGAGTGATGGCGATATACAAGCTGAATATGTGTAAATATCGAGTGTGAGTTAATCGGCTATAGACTATTCGCAGTTCCTTCACTTTTTTTTTATCTTTGAAAAAAAAAAACATGTGTGACGTGCTTGTTTATTTCCTAAATGTATCATATATCACAAGTGTTTTATATTTTATGTTAACATTAAGATACCAATGATTTTCGTTTAACTTAACTTTTACTTTTTTATATATATAAATAATGTTTTTTTTNTGTTAACATTAAGATACCAATGATTTTCGTTTAACTTAACTTTTACTTTTTTATATATATAAATAATGTTTTTTTTAAATTTAACCTTATATTAATTAATACAGTGACAAAATAGGCGTGTTGGTAACGCCTAGTGAGGAATAGTTCTTATGCAACATATTACAACACTGTGTGCGCACGAATGCGGTGCGTTGGCATCCTGGTGTTATTTTCTAAACTTTGTTTACATGAGGCGGAGGAATTTCCTAGAAGTAGAACATAAATCGGGTTTCAGNTGTTAACATTAAGATACCAATGATTTTCGTTTAACTTAACTTTTACTTTTTTATATATATAAATAATGTTTTTTTTTTAATTTAACCTTATATTAATTAATACAGTGACAAAATAGGCGTGTTGGTAACGCCTAGTGAGGAATAGTTCTTATGCAACATATTACTACACTGTGTGCGTACGAATGCGGTGCGTTGGCATTCTGGTGTTATTTTCTAAACTTTGTTTACATGAGGCGGAGGAATTTCCTAGAAGTAGAACATAAATCGGGTTTCAGANCTGGTGTTATTTTCTAAACTTTGTTTACATGAGGCGGAGGAATTTCCTAGAAGTAGAACATAAATCGGGTTTCAGAAAAGATGGAAGTAACCGTCGATGGAGTACACAACCAATATATACTATTTGAGAAGGACTTTCATTAGAATTGAACTAGATATTAAATATTATGCTCACTGAGAATACCAAGAATAATAGTGGAGCTAGGTAGTTTAATGTAGTAAATAATAGCTGTGTGAATAAATTTAAAATCGAATTTAGTTCTTTTATTTTATTAAGAACATCCCTCCCTCACGAACCCGGAGACGCCCTTCTGACGTCTTGTAACAATATCAGGAAAACTGCAATTAATTTTCTTCTGACTTTCTTACGTTACGCTTAGATAAATAACCTAGCAACATCACATCTGCTGAACTTACACATGCAAATACGTTCAGGAGGTATTTTCTAAAAGTGTTTTACAAGAAAATATTATTTTACAAAATTAGGACTTATCTTGTTATTATGAAGTAGGCCAGTCAGTAAAAATTGCCGTAAATAATTTAAAGCTTACTTGATATCGATTCACAGTTCACACATTAATATAGTCTATAGAGATTATTTCAAGGACTATATTTCACTTTTTTACGATCAATTCTGGTTACATTTTAATGGATTGTATTGGTTCGAGACAAAGAGATTTTGTGTATTCAACCGTCCGACCAGTCACATAGGGCCCAATAATTCGTTATAAAGAATATTCAAATCACTGTTAGGGAAATGAGTACTACAAAGAGGGCGGGAACTATTAAACACAGAGAATATTCAACTTTCCACCTGACAGCGTGCTTTCAAGTGTAAGCTCTCGTAAATGTTGCACGACAAGAATAACTTTTCACTAAGTTAACACTCTTTCAACTGCAGTCTCGCAACAAGGTTGCAAGTGCAGTCTCGGGACGAAGCAGTTCGCTTGCAAGTGTAAGGATACAGCAAGGTCCTACGTCCGTGTGATTGCTCCGCTGTTGAGGTCGAAAGAAGGCACAGAAGAAACTATCTGACATTTTGTAACATGTTATGAGAAATCTAAACCTGTTGTATCTTGCGTGTACGTGTTGCGATAAGTTTCCCGTTAGATGTTTGTGTTGGTATGGAGGTTTCTNCTAAACCTGTTGTATCTTGCGTGTACGTGTTGCGATAAGTTTCCCGTTAGATGTTTGTGTTGGTATGGAGGTTTCTAATTATAATTAGTTATTTTTCAATGTGTTGGTTTTGTTGTGTAACATGTTGAAAACCAACTTAACGTAACGTAACAGAAATCAAACAGACCTATTCAAAGTATTAATACAGAAGTAAAATTTTCTATTTCCATTTGAACAGATGCCATATCCTCCTCCATATGTGTGTACAGATGTTGCGGTAGAAACAGGTGTCCTAAATCGAACAAGTTTTACTTATTCCGATCAAACATATTATAATCTAATGATAGCTTTCATTNCTAAACCTGTTGTATCTTGCGTGTACGTGTTGCGATAAGTTTCCCGTTAGATGTTTGTGTTGGTATGGAGGTTTCTTATTATAATTAGTTATTTTTCAATGTGTTGGTTTTGTTGTGCAACATGTTGAAAACCAACTTAACGTAACGTAACAGAAATCAAACAGACCTATTCAAAGTATTAATACAGAAGTAAAATTTTCTATTTCCATTTGAACAGATGCCATATCCTCCTCCATATGTGTGTACATATGTTGCGGTGGAAACAGGTGTCCTAAATCGAACAAGTTTTACTTATTCCGATCAAACATATTATAATCTAATGATAGCTTTCATTNAGAAACAGGTGTCCTAAATCGAACAAGTTTTACTTATTCCGATCAAACATATTATAATCTAATGATAGCTTTCATTATAATTAATAAAAGTGAACCTCTGGAATCGTTCAGAATGAACAATTGTTACTTAAAGGTATATTCGTACTCGAATATGTATACAACGTGATACAATACTTTCAATTGCCAAAATTTTAAACATTACACTCGCCATATAACGGAAAGTGATAAGAGTTTTTTTTATTAATTCGCTGTCAACGTTACTAGGAAGTGATTTTTCTCAAATGTTTGTTTGGAAAGTGCTAACTTTACCGTGATAAGCCTATAAAGTATGTTTCTTTAAGTAAATTAGGACGTTTCGGGGATGGTTTCTTATGAAATGTGAGGTAGAAAAGATATGCATAGTTTATGACGTAAAGTGAATATAAAGGGAGTTATGCACCCGCAAAATAGGAAAATAAAATGGTTTTAAAATTAAAAATACCCCAAACTACTAAAAACGAATGTGCAAAGTGTATTACTGAAAAAGATAAGGAACTTCTAAAACTATAAGTGCAAATAACATCCACCATCAGTAAGAAAGTAAGAAGTGGTTACAATTATCACATAGCATTATATCTTGTATCCCTGAGCATATATATTTAGGCTTGGTGATTAATAAGCCTTCTTAAAATTTCACTAAATGCTCAGGGTTTCAACGTTTAATGCTGTGTAACAATTACAACCACTACGCATTTTGATACTGACGGGGGACAGTCTCAAAGATTGCTTAACTTCTTCCGGAGATACACTTTCCACATTCGCTTTCTTACATCTCTGGTAGTTTTTCATATTTTTTATTAAGAGCTCTTTATTTTTCCATTCTCGAAGATGTGTTACTCTCTTATCAATCGCTTTAGGTTATAAGCCGTACACGTTTTTTTCTACCTAAATTTTCATAAGAAATCACTTCCAAAACATTGTTACACACTTAAAGAAACACGTTCTATAAAATACTTCCACGTATTTAATTGAAGCGGTCAGATAAAGTGTACAGGGCCGGATTAAGGCTTTTAGAGTCGCTAGGCACTTAAAAGGTTTCGATTCTCCCGTATATATAATTGAAAATACATATTATAATAAAACATGAATTAAAACGGAAGTTTTATAAATGCAACAAAACTTACAGTAAGACGGAAAGAAATGTTTATTTGTTATCATTCCACTAAACATATATTTCAAACGTTATCTCCTTTTTTTTNACAGTAAGACGGAAAGAAATGTTTATTTGTTATCATTCCACTAAACATATATTTCAAACGTTATCTCCTTTTTTTTGTAATTGCAAAGGCTTTGATAAGACTACCGAAACTTATTTAACTTACTTCAACTGGGAAAATGAACTGNTTTTTTTTGTAATTGCAAAGGCTTTGATAAGACTACCGAAACTTATTTAACTTACTTCAACTGGGAAAATGAACTGTTGGTCCTGTTGTAGTTTACTTGTAACCAGATTCTAATTTTTGTTGTGTTACAATATTAATGTATCTTGTTAAGGTTAACATTTACTACTACTATTTTTTATTAAAATCATAGTATATATAAATAAAGGTTTATAATTTGTTTGTGGAACCTGGGTTATCTGCACCACTTTCTGTTATTGACATTGATCCATTATACACAAGCTCTACATGACCAAGAATATGCAAATTTCCAGTTGTACCAAATCATTTTCTATAAATCCATATTTCATTACCAAGTTCAAAAATCATCTTATTACGAGAGAACAAACCAGGTGATGAATATATATACTAATTACAGCAGTCTGATTAATAACATCTTCATGTGCTGGCACACTCTTCCAACAAATAATATGTCTCGGGGATCCAATTCAGCCAAATTGGTAAACGTCGGGTTTAATGAATTATGACGTTTACGATTAAAAACATAACTTCAGAAGTCCACTCCCAGCTTTAGTAGACCAAACATATATAAATAACTCTAAATAGCATAACTATCTTCTACACTAATTTACGACACCATGTGCCATCATCTTTATCTACACCATAATTTACACTTAGCATATTTCTATACACTTTCAGTAGGATAATATATTCTGGTGTTAAATCGTCTTCGTGACATGATAGACGTTTCCCTAAGAATGCCCTAAGATCGTGAGTGAACATTCTTAGGGCAACGTTCATCATGGCACGAAGACGAATTTTATCGTCGGATAGTAGATAGAAACATCCCAGGCGTAAATGATGTTGGCAGTTACTGGTCGACAGTAAGCTCGAATGCTTGGCAAAGTGCCGGCTCCAGTTTCTCCCGTAGAATGTTCAACAATATAAAACTCCATTCCTTAGTAGGAGAGTTTTAAACCAGAAAGGCATTCGAGTTCTCTCTAACCACACTAACAAAGCGTGCTAATGGCTCTGGTGAGAGGTAACAGGCGGTACATGTAAAATACCTTTCACAAGTACGGTTGCGTAAATACGTATGTTCNATGGCTCTGGTGAGAGGTAACAGGCGGTACATGTAAAATACCTTTCACAAGTACGGTTGCGTAAATACGTATGTTCTACAGCACCTCATAATATATAGTGACAGGACGAAGAAGAGGTATGAAAGGAAAATGTCGGGCGAGGTATTTCAAGAAGGAGACGGAAAGGGCACTGTCCGAAGCTACAGAAACGTAAGGAAGGACTCTACAGGATTCTGAAGAAAATGCATTNATGGCTCTGGTGAGAGGTAACAGGCGGTACATGTAAAATACCTTTCACAAGTACGGTTGCGTAAATACGTATGTTCGACAGCACCTCATAATATATAGTGACAGGACGAAGAAGAGGTATGAAAGGAAAATGTCGGGCGAGGTATTTCAAGAAGGACAACTGGTGTTTCTGTACAACCAATNGGTATTTCAAGAAGGAGACGGAAAGGGCACTGTCCGAAGCTACAGAAACGTAAGGAAGGACTCTACAGGATTCTGAAGAAAATGCATTATGTGGTCTTTCGTGTTTGTCGTCAAGGGTCTCAGACGAAGGGTGCAGTTGTCAGCATTGACCAACTGACACTCTAAGAGTGCTCTTTTGAGTTATTTATATAGACTTGGTCTGCAACTGCTAAAGCTGGAAGATGACTTTTAGGGTTGGGTTTTTTTTTTTTTCGTAAACGTCATAATTCAGGAAATCTGGCGTTTAGCAGTTTGGCTGAATTTGATCCCTAGTAAATAAGGCCATGTAACATTGCTGTGATGCCCTCCTTCTCCTCGTGGCTTTAAGCACAAGCTTTCTTCGCTTAATGGTAATCAAGCACTGTGATAATCAGCGTATGTACTCACAGACGACGCTGAGGGCGAGCGAGTCTTCAAGGCCGGAGCCCGGGATGCTGGGGTTCTCCGCGTGGCACTTGAGCACGTGACAGTCGTCGTCGGGCGACGGGGCGAAGGTCACGGTGCTGACCACCATCGTCTCGTTGGAGCTCGTCTCCATCTGCGCACACAGTCAGTGACCTCGTTCATAATCAATAACCTACATCATACGTCGTGTTGGAAAGCAATTTTAAATCTTTGGTGTTTTACATAATCAGATACGTACAGTTAAAATTTCAGACAATGGACAACCGGTTTTGCAATCTTTGTAAACATTTGAATCTTGTTATGCTAATCAATATATATCACTAATGAATGTGTTCTATGTAACGGTTTTAAAAAAAATTAAATTAGGTACTTGTGTTAAAATTACATTTGAAACTAAAAAAACCAACTTTCTCGTATACTATACTCATAATTATCGATTCATATGTTTTTTATCTTCAAAAATTACGCGTTTTGCCATTTCTTTTGATGTGGTTCAGTATACCGAGTGGAATATCACCTTACTGTAAACACTTATTCATTCCACATAACCACTTGTAGATTCACGGCAAAACGGNATACCGAGTGGAATATCACCTTACTGTAAACACTTATTCATTCCACATAACCACTTGTAGATTCACGGCAAAACGGTTGCTTGAATTTTATTAAAATTTTTACTTTCCGAAATCGTAAAGTCAAATATTTGATAGTTCCATTGATTGTGCCAACATCCACAAAAAACAACGTATCGAGAAGCAAACGTAAAGTTAAATAAAAAAGTCAAATGTTAAAGTTTTTAATTGTGTAAGGGCCTGAGGGAGTTTANATACCGAGTGGAATATCACCTTACTGTAAACACTTATTCATTCCACATAACCACTTGTAGATTCACGGCAAAACGGCTGCTTGAATTTTATTTAAATTTTTACTTTCCGAAATCGTAAAGTCAAATATTTGATAGTTCCATTGATTGTGCCAACATCCACAAAAAACAACGTATAGAGAAGCAAACGTAAAGTTAAATAAAAAAGTCAAATGTTAAAGTTTTTAATTGTGTAAGGGCCTGAGGGAGTTTACACAACTAAAAACATTATCAGTAAACAGCAGGATATGACAGTAATAACTAACCTCACAAAATTTTTACATACACTTCAGAGATTTATTTTTAATTTTCCTGTTGCTAAAATTATTGCAAAAACAAAAATGTAACTAAATAAATGCCTGTTTCCATTTGAATTTCAAACAACGCACTCTTAATGGGTATTTATTGTAAACTTAATTTTTGTTACCTACTGCTCTCTGCCTAATCCTACAGCTGACTCTTTAAGTTTTCAATCGTGCATACCCCTTCAAGGTTTATTATACTCAGGTAAGGAAGCTGAATGGCAATATTTTGGCAACTAAACATTTTTGCCGCCAGGTAGCACTGGTGTTATAAGTGTACTTAACTTTCTTCGTTTTGCATTGAAAAAAATTGCATCATAGCAATTTTTATAAATTAATTATTGTTTTTAAAAACTCGCGCTATGTATTGTGTGAGAACTTACGTAAATAATAAATGTTGTTCTTCGCAATAGAGTGGGAAATTGACAAAACATGTCCACATATTTTTAAATATTAGGTCGTCAAAGTGGATTTAGAAAACGGTATACAACATAATAACTTAAATTTAATATTACAACAGAATATAAATTTTTTTAATGACAGCTATATTTATTTTTTATATCATTCGTTTAATAATTTTTCACTTAAATGAATTTATTTATGAACGCTGTGTAGCAAATATATTTTTTTTTACTGTTAACTATTGTAAACACAAGTGGAGGCCATGAATAGTAATTACAATTGGCTGTGGCAAGTATATATCACAGTTAGAGTGGAAGACGAACTTTTACACACAAGTAGATAGAATTTCTCGATTTACCGCCATCTTAATGTGACCTCTTTGGAAAACCAGCGCAATTTGAGGCGGGAATCTTCCTTATGTCAAACTCTCCCATAATAAATCTCGTTTAGTTCTCAACCTGAGGAGAATACACCCAAGTAATGTGCACAAGAATCGACTGCCATGTTATCGAACCCACTGATAAAGAACTGCGCATGACAAGTCNTACACCCAAGTAATGTGCACAAGAATCGACTGCCATGTTATCGAACCCACTGATAAAGAACTGCGCATGACAAGTCGTGTGAACAAGAATCGACTGTCATGTTATCGAACCTACTGATAAAGAACTGCGCATGACAAGTCGTGTGCGTGACGTCCTGACAAAGTGCATGGAGGAAATTGTGGTTTTTCATTTCTTACCAAGACGTATGGGGCAACAGCCAATTGGAGCAGAGCAAAAAAATTTTCAACGAAGTTGTTTATTGACGAATATTGTTGTGCTGCAGAAATAAAGAATGTCGCAAGATATACATTTAAAGGAAAGAACATGCAACATTTTACTACCAGAAACTTTGAAAGGTCATCCACATCTTTACGGTAGTAAAAGCAATGATTTTAAAGGCAGGCAATAATGCCAATTTTTTTAAATCACTGTCATTTTCAATACAATATCACACTAAACCTGTTGTTATACTCTATTTTATGTTTGTCAAACAGCTGGTAAATTTTAATATTTTTGACGTCAGACTGGTCGCATAGTTGCATTGCTGAAAATAGTATATAAGTATTAAATTGTGAATCAACGTGGCACAACGTTTCTGTTTGCGTGCTATATGCTACTGTTATGTCATATGCTCTGTCCCTAAGTTCTATGATTGTAAATTCACCACAAAGTATGCCATACGACAGGGGTTTCGCATTGCTTATTTAACCCTCTCCAGACCCCACCAATAAAGGAAAGAGTCTATAACTCTGAGGGCACACTTTCTTAAATTATACAGACTGCATAAAGCCCTAACACTGCAAACGTTGCGTTTCACTGTTCGAACATTACACATTAATTTCTCGAAAACTATGGCGAGTGGGGAAAAAACTCAAAGCGACGTTTTTGTTAAGCGTGTACGGTAGATAACTTATACACAGAGGACAGCCCCGAATTGTATCAGATTGACATTAGTAATGCACAAGTGTGGTATAAAAGTCTTCTTCTTTATGTACGGGAGGCGATATCTGCACTTAATTTTTTATGGTTTGCACTTCGTCAGCCAGTAATGTATTATCAAGAAACTCAGAAATTCAACTTTCATTCTAGCTGTTTTACTAGCATTACAAAATCTGATTCATCCACACCCTCCGGAATAAAGATAGACTATTCGTCGTATATACGTTTTCTACTTATTTTCTTTTTGTGAAGGGCCAAACTTCGAAATTTATTGGTAGTGTTTATTTATGTCCCGCATATTTCAAATATTATAAATTTACCTTCAAAAAATGTCTAATCTTCAGTGTCATAATTGTTACGATATAATTTCAACATAGGCTTTCAGATGGCATTCCACAGTAACATGAATGGAAACAGCGATAGAGAAAAATCGCAGAGACGGGCCAACAACATCTGCGAACGTTCTGCAGAATCTACTCATGATTTAACTTGGCTACTACGAGCATATTAAAAAATAAATACACTGTGGTAAATAATATCATGATGGTTATAGCCTCCGTGAGTTCATCTTTTCTCGTAACACTAAAGCAATCATGTGCGAATGGGACATACACATGCCTTGCTGCTCTTTTGAACACGTGTTGCAGACCAGTATACTTGCAACTATACTAGTTTTTTATTTAAGATCTAAATAAGTACATTATCACTCTCTTCACATCAGGCAGGATTATTGTGGTTCAGATTTGGAGAGGCTGGTAGTGAGTGACGCCGGTTATCTTATCCAAGAAACAAACCTTTCGTTCCCTACAAGCTTGAAGAACGGATCAAGTGTGGCGATGAGGGGTGAACCAGGGACATTTAAAAGATGAGAGAACTTTTGTAAAGCTCTTCAATCAAAGGAATATCCGCCACGCGCTTCATTTTAAAAACTATTGTTAGAATATTTTCGCAGAAAATTCAGCGCTTGGCGTCGAACGGGATAAAACGTAGGTGAGATTATGGTGACTTATGACTTGAATAACAACGAGCATTTGTAGAAGTGAAATAGGTTAACTATGGGGAATCGCAGCAGTGTAATTGTGCATTAGAAAAATTAAATGAAACTTAAATGAAAATACGTGCTAAATATCAAGTCTGAAGTGTGTTGTAGCAAAGGCAAAAGACCTGGGTAACGAGAAAAAAGGGATGCGGAAAAGCCAAACGCTTTACCAGACGTGAGCGATGAAGAAATTGAGAAAATAAAGAGGATGGAAAAAGTGAATAAGAACGTACTAAAAAAAAAAACGTGAACAAAGTGAGCTATAAGAAAAAAGGACGCGTGTAATCTTGTCGGGCCATTTACTGTAGAAAGTCGGGTGGTTTCAGAATGATATTTTCAGTGCATAGGGAATAGAGTAAAAAAGGCGGATTAAAATAGAAAAGGCGAAGGAAAAAGGAATTTAGCACGGCAGCGTAAAAAACCGAAGTTTGGAAGAGGCCACAGTACGAATACCTGATCATGGACAATGGTTATCATGGACTCTCACTAGGAAGCTGCAAATGCTTCGGCGATTATTTCACCATACATACTCAATTCTCTTTTGTAACGGTAGTTCTTGTGGTGTTTGCTGAAACATCGGTAAATATTTACTTCTGTTTACGCCTCACGCCCGAAATGATGAACATTAATGTTTGTCGCCTAAAATACTTATAACTGATTTAAATGTATTGAATGACAAAGGTTACCGATATTAGTTAATCTATTTTACATTTAAAAAGTAAGGATTTATAACTACAATACCAATTAATTAAAATGTTACATCTGTATATTAAAAAAAGCATTATGTCTTACATCTTACATTTTAGTGTCTCCGACAAATCAGTCGCCAAGCGAAAGTGTGAATTCGATGTAATAATATTCTCTGTATGAATGGTCTTCGTTCTCGAAACATTTCCTTTCCTGGTGTCGGCCCCTATCAGTGAGTTTGCATTGATTCTAAAAAAAACGTGTATGTATTAACGACAAATATTTAAAAAGTAATATTTTCAAAGTTTAAATATACACCCGATTTGACATCTCCGTTATTTATACTTTATAATATAATTTAATGTGGAAATTTACTGCATTTTTCATTATCATAATTACAAAATAATGACCGAAGATAAATACACGCATTTTCGTGGCCTAGAAATGAACGGCATTGGATATGTGATACATGAAATAAAGAAAATTTTCACACGATTTTGACATACTATTAAAACGTATGTAAGAAAATATTGATGAAACACGTTAATTGCTTATTCAAGCTAACCCTGAGTGCAGGTTTATACATAGTGACCTTGAAGTTAAGGTTGTGCAAATGAGACATATTTTGACGTGAATACGTCTTTAAATTTGCAACCATAGTGGGCAATCCAGAAAATATAATGCTAACAAAATCGGGGTATAGAGTTTGGCATTGCCACTCCGAATCTATCGTATACATCTGAAGTTCAACTACACCACTCGATTGCCAAAAGATCAAAGAATATATTCCGTTGAGTGAGGACTGTGAAGTGTCGCGTGCGGCGGGGGTGGGGGCACCGCCATTTTGAGTTCGTTTCGCCGCGTCTCATAATTTCCGCGTAGTATAACATTTGACGCGGAGTAGCTACGACGCTCGTTTAAGTTTTAATCAACAGCTCTTATGTAGATCAATCGATAGAGTGAATAAAATATTTGTGTGGAGTATTTATGGTAAAATTGTATGAGTTTAAAGTAAAAAAAAAATTGAAAACTGAACAAAATGTCGGCATATACTTGTCAAAAGGCCAAGTTGAAATACAACAATCGTATACGGTTGGAAAGAGCATCTCAAGAGCAATCCAGTGGTACCCATGAAACCCCATATGATCGAGTGAAGCGATGCCGGGAACGTAAAAACGTAGACGTATTCACGCAAAACAAACGGCCGTGTCCCCGACACAGTCACACCCCATGNAAAAGGCCAAGTTGAAATACAACAATCGTATACGGTTGGAAAGAGCATCTCAAGAGCAATCCAGTGGTACCCATGAACCCCCATATGATCGAGTGAAGCGGTGCCGGGAACGTAAAAACCTAGACGTATTCACGCAAAACAAACGGCCGTGTCCCCGACACAGTCACACCCCATGTTTTTTTATCAGGAAACGAAGACGAAAAAATATGTTATAAACTTCGTGAACCTCAAACGAAAATGAAAATTAATGTTATAAGGGTCTAGTCTAAACGGAAGTTTAACGAGTTTCATATAATAATATCAAGTTATTCATTATGACTAATTTGTTGCAAAACCAAACAAAAATATATAGTATTTACCACAGGGGTTATTCTTTATATTTAAATTCACATGTTATGTACTTACTTATGCTTGTTATGAAATAACTAAAAACAAACAAAATGATTTATGGAAAAAAAGTTTCTGTGTTATACTAAGATAACTTTTATTAAATGTCATAATATTCATTGAAATAGAGGAGTTTAGTTTCGTTACAACTTTCGGCAACCAAATTTCTTACCGAAACGAAAATGGAAGTTGTAATTTTCTGTTCTCGTTTTGGTATACCAAATATTTGTACAACCATACAGTTGAAATGTCAAGATAAAAAGTATCAAATCGTTAAGAGAAGCCTGTGAAAGCAGGAACAGGAATGCACAGAAAAGTAAGAATATAAATGTTTGACTTATTATCATGAAAAAAATTCTTAAATTGTGATTGCATCTGTACCTCACCGGAAACGTGAGTTAAATATTAAAGTATAAAATTTAAACATCTCATAAAACCAGAAAATTTGTAGCAAAATTGACGAAATTTGTTTGCCTTAGAATCGAATATAAGAGTGTGTGAAAAGTATATTTTCAATAAAACATATACTTTTGGCCATTTTGCATTTTAATAAAAATTATAATTAATAAATAAAAAAGTCATGCTCTTAAATATGGATTTGAATATAATCATTATATGGGGGATATTTTATAGAATTGATAAATAAACACACGCTTTTAGTGTTTTGAGTTACCCCATTATGTCTAACCTAACCTTTAATAGTATTGATATGTGGTAGTACAGTAGTGTCAAAAACTAATACTTTTTTATTACTCGTGTTCAAATTTTGCTCCAAAATAAATATTTTCAATTATTTTCAATTTATTTTTGATACACTGGTACACATCTACATAACGTAAATAATTTTTTATGACAATATTTCTTTACAAACTGTAAAAATACATAAATTTTAATGAAAATTTACGGAGAGGATTCGTGAATTCACGGAAAGATTAGTAAAATTTAAGGAAAATCCATTCTTTAAAAAAAGAAGTTCCCGTGATTTTACAGCGTATTCTTAATAACTTTTTACCAGCAAATTTCCGTAATTGAACAGAATTTTTTTTCTTACAGTGAAGAAACACTGAAATTACACGTACAACAAGAGAAACAAGTGGTTTTCAGCTGGCTATAGTGATAGAGATCTTCTCATATTTAGGTTTTCCTTCGACGCAAACACAGAACCAAAATTTGGCGTTGGCGTGATTATTATCACTAACTCATTCTACACTGAAGAGCCAAAAAAAACTGATACACCTGAGTAATATCGTGTAGGGCCCCCGAGCACGCAGAAGTGCCGCAAGACGACGTGGAATGGACTCGACAAATATCTGAAGGTATGCAGGAGGCAATTCACAACATGAATCCGGCAGGGCAGTCCACAAATCCAATCTGCGCCAATTTGAGAAAGGGTTGCACGTCTGGCACTTTTAATGATTCTCGTCAGTCGTCCTTTGTCCCGTTTTTCACGATCTTTTTTCCGGCCGCAGCGATGTCGAAGATGTGATGTTTTATCGGATTCCCGATATTCACGGCACACTCCGGAAATGGTCGTGCGCGAACATTCAAATTTTATCGCTACCTCAGAGATGCTATGTCCCATCTTTCGTGCGCAGGCTATAACACCACGTTCAAACTCACTTAAATCTTGATAACCTGCCATTGTAGCAGCAGTAACCGATCTAGCTGCCGACCGCATCGCGTTACTCTGACTGGTTCCATACCACTGTTATTTTCATACGCACGTCTATACCAGTTTTTTTTTGGCTGTTCAGTGTAGTTAATTAATTTAATACCACTGCCAAACAAGCAAGCTTATCCACCTGTCAATGACTTTGATAGGCAGGAACTCATTCCTTAAGTTTACGTTGGCGAAAACGTAAGTGGATGATATATTAAAGAAAGGGAGGTGCCGAAGGACACGGAAGAATCTTTTATATCCGAAAGTGTCAGACGCTTGACGACTGAAGATTCTTCCGACTTAAACAGACCGGCCAGATTTATCAAATTCTTTGACGTCAAGGTACTTTTCAAAGACACGCCGCTGGAACACGCTTAATTCAACTCCGTCTGCATGTCTCTGTATTAATAATACAGTCACAACAAAAGAAATACCGAAGATGTGCAACCCTGTTTCGAATGAAATGTATTCTGTGGAAGGGATAGATACACGCGCGAACGGTTTGAACCAGCCCACGTACGCAAAATAATATGAATTTTAACCTAAAGAACATTTAACTCCGATGTTTCCCGTCCGTACAAGTGGGGGAGGGTGATTTTCACAATATAGCCACGAGGGTTCGTACGTAAATTGGCGAAAGCACTTATTTAAAATTTTTTCTGATACCATGAATTTAAGAAGAGGAACTTGCAGGGTACGGACGCGTTTTTAGACAGCCAGAGTATGGTGTACTGCTATCTGGGGATTGGAAAACTTTTAGTTGCTACCTATCCAACGACTTTAGTAGGCTGCCTCGATGTGATACACATTTGGCCACTTAAGCTACAAATTGCCCAGCTTAGCAACTACCCAGGGAAGGGTCGACTCCATCTGAAAATTGGCTACAACGTTTAAGTTCGGTATCGATTNCCCCCTAGTCCTAGCCTTGCAAAATTCAGTTTTCGTAATGGCCTCACCTCGCCTCGCCACGTAACAAGTCAACTCCGCGGGAGTTATCCAAGATATTACAACAGCTGAGGAAGTTCGGTTGTTATTTAAAGGGATTACCGTGACACAGATGGGTCTCCATCGGCGAAACATTTGAGAAAGCGAAGCTTTACTTCCCTGAGAGCCTAGTTACTCTTGTAAATCCTCGCCTCTATACGGCATTGACACTGCTGCATTATACTTGTAATTAAGGATTTTTAATACTTATGTATGAAAATGTCGAGCCTTAAAATGGGCATTTAAGAATGTAGAATCTGAGACAAAATATCGACATGCGTCCTGATGTTCTATGCTTTTTAATTGGCAGTTCTTTTACATACGCGAAATTTATATATGTAGTTGTGCACATGTTCGTTCAATCGTATTGAAAAATATACATTTTTGCTAATCTTGACCTTTATTTTGTGCTGGTTTGCCAGTGGAAAGGAAAATGCGGATGGTAGATTGCATGATAAACTTACGTAAACTTCTAAACATAAATGGGCCGCGGTGACTGAGTGGTTAGACTGCTCGTCTCCCACCAAGGCGAACAGGGTTCATTCCCCGGCCGGGTCACTAACGGATTTTTGCAAGTGGGAATCGTGCTGGACGATGCTGCTGGTCAGCGGATTTTATTGGAGATCTCCAGGTTTTCCCGCCCTTGCATTCCGACGCTACTTCATTCTCAACTCATTTCACCCGCATTGGCTCTCAAGACCTCGTTTTTTAAAGCCGCCCAAATCTCTCAACTCTCAATTCAATTCTAAACATGACAGTACGTTTTTATCACACCAAAGATTCGAACACCGAACTTCTTGGTCCAGAGGTAACGCTGTAGCGACCTGTCAAAGTAGTTGCCGAAAATAATTTGTGAAAGTGAATTTTCACTGACACCTTTGTATCCACTAATTAAAATCCTGACAATGTTAAGAGTGTATACCCTTTCAAAATTAGTTTGCAATACAGAATACTTGGAATAAATATTTTATGTATATAATCAACAACTAGACCTATGATCTAACTGGTTCTGTGTACCCAATGACAGTTTTTTGACCACAGANTTTATGTATATAATCAACAACTAGACCTATGATCTAACTGGTTCTGTGTACCCAATGACAGTTTTTTGACCACAGAATATCGGTTAATATTGACCCTCATACATGAATCTCAGATATTTTCGCTTTAAAACCAATGCCATTTATTAAAACACNATATCGGTTAATATTGACCCTCATACATGAATCTCAGATATTTTCGCTTTAAAACCAATGCCTTTTATTAAAACACAGATACAATGTTATTATATTGTATTTGAATTTACGTCATTCAGTTATGTACAGAAATACTTCATTCCACTAATATGCACGAGCAATATGCACAGATTTCGATTCACGCTGTGTGTTGGTTTCGAACCACCAACGGTTCGACCCAGTGTTACAAGCGTCTGGTCACGACGAATACATCCGTGAAAGGAGTAATGTAAAAATACTCCAATATTCATGCAATGCTTACCGTTTCATGAGACTGGACCAATCAGCGATAAGTTTTGCTATTGTGCGTATGTGCGCTCAAGCTCGCAGATAAATGCCTGCCCTTAAAAGCGTCTTAACAAAAATTTACGGGATATAATACCGTGTATGTCAAATTTGAATACTTGTAAATTATCCTTATTTTGTATAGGCTATGGTCTGGAAAGTTGGGTCCAATAACTTGTAGATTCAAATTATAATATTTTGGTATCTAAGTCTTAGTAAATAAAATAAACATATACAAACAGTGATTATACAAAAGTGAGATTATTTCATTTCTTTAAGAGTAAGTTCATTTTTAAAACCTGAAGTGACTTCAAAGTCATAACGATTTATTACTTATTCCTTTTGTAAATCAGTGAAAAATATTATAGTTTTTGACGTGGTAGCATTTCGTTGACTGAAGAATAGGAACTTTCTATTCTTTNTAAATCAGTGAAAAATATTATAGTTTTTGACGTGGTAGCATTTCGTTGACTGAAGAATAGGAACTTTCTATTCTTTTTTTTTAATAAGAAAACATTTCTCTAATAAATGCAGCACACAGAATTAAGACGAAATTTTTTTTAAAATATTAATTTAGTTTACTCTTGGCGAGAAGATAGTGTTATTGTAATTTTGTTGCTGTTTTCTGCGAACTTACTTCTAACGAAATCGTTACAATCGACAAAGTTTTTTGACATCCCTTTTTCAAACCGAATGCCATACAAGTCCATTTAAAATCCCAGTTGAATTACGTCCACTAGTTAGATGGGTTCAAAATCGTAATTTTTAAATTAGATAGCTAAGCAAACCCGCTATATAAACTATACAAATAATTATTTTTTTTACTTTGTATGTACTGCGCAGAGAACAAGCAAAAATTTCAATTTATCTATGTCGATGCTTTATATACAAGAATGTCATTATTTTGAGTAGGAATTTGGTGAGGCAAGATTTTAGACTTCAGTAATTTTGTCTAAAGGAGGGGAAGCTGCCAATAGGTCTAATAGTATGGCAAACTCCAAGAAAAATTTTGTGATTCCAAACCTTATAGTGGTTTGTTTAAATTAACTGGGCTACTGGAAACATGATTAAATTAGAATTTAAAATTTAGCCAAAATTAAAACATCTTACTCCACAGCATTTCTTTCCATCTTTTTGTCTTTATTATACGCCTCTTAATTTCACTCCAACGAACTATTGCAAATTTACTGTTAATTATTAATGTTTTTTTCATTCTGTTTAAAGGTCAGTGAGGGCCGTGGTAGGATTTCCAACCTTACAACTCTGGCTTGTCTGCCCCTGCGAAGAATATGTGACCTAAAAAATGCGAGTTAAATAATGTATTGTGTTGGTTTTTTTTTTAAATAAACTAGCTAAATGGTTATACGTGGATAACGGGGAGTGTTTAACGTAGAAAATAGCTACGCTTAGTAATTTTTCATACAAATTTTTGCCTAAACTGTTGGTAAAGAGACGTTACATGCCTACCACTGGCACATAAAGAAAAGCCAAATTGAATGGTGCTTATGCTAAGTGGAGTGTAGAAGTTTGGACGGATCTTAACATCGAGGTCTTGAGAGCCGATGAGAACGAAGCGAAGTGAGGATGGAGCAGCGCTGGAATGCAAGGATGGAAGAAACGGGAGTTGCCGTGGAAAACCGTCAAACTGGACATTACCAAATACGGTTCGACCGACCGACACGTGACACGAATGACCCCGCCGGGAATCGAACCCGGCTCGCCTTGGCGTGAGGCGAGCGCTCTACATACTGCACCACCGTGGCCCCTGTGATGCTTAGTACAGTCGTCTGCCTATCTGAGGTGCATAATTGTCACTACAGACATAACTACCAGTCCGAAAAGAATTTTAACCACATATTTTTTATTTTTTTGTTAAACTTCTTTTGGCGCATTGAGGGTAAAATTTAAGTGTACAATGGAAGTTGCGCACGCACAGTGTAACAAAATTCGACAGTATGAAGTTGGCCGTCAAAGAAAATTAAATGTTCATATTTGTTATACTGACTAAGTTTACTCGTAAGAGGTCCATACTGTGAACGTGGTAGGCGTATGACCCAACGCGCATGCGCGTATCGTCTAGCTATATACAAACTAAAAGTACACATCATAGCATGCGGTTATATTTAAAACAAACAGAAAATCAGGTCATGTAATAAGCAAATTGAAAAACATTTCTTAGTGATAAAAAATTGTATAATAAAATTTTGAAAGTGTTTTCAATTATTTAAGCTAAATTTTTTGTAAGTACTATTTTATTAAGTTATACTTCTTTTGGCACGTTAAGGGTAGTTGAATTGCGTTTTTTAATCAAACCTTTATTAATTGATTTTAATGTCTTTCTTCGGTCATTTTATCGTATTTCCTACTTACATAAATTATTTGCATACGTAATCAAATTAAATTTTAGTCACGCAAAAAAAGTAAAACTTCTAATGCACGTACATAAATACAAGCACCCATTTTTTTTTGTTTGTTTCATACTTTGTTTAATGCCTGTCACTTTGGCTAGGGACAGTCAAAGCTCAAGAAATTTCCACGGAAATAGCCTCCCATAAAATTATAGAAATTGCGCAAATTTGTTAGCATAACTTATGCATGACGCCGACGTTGCATTCCCAACTGAAGTACTCATTACTAGCCAGTTACAAAAGAAGCTACTAATCTTGTTGGTTTTTNACAAGCTACTAATCTTGTTGTTTTTTACGACACCCGAAGAAAGATTTGTAAGCGTATTCCCTTCATTAAAAAAACCGGCTATAAATTAGATATTAGGATATTAATTTTCTTACTCTCACGAAGTGCCTTTCTTAACTGGAGTACGCTGATGAAAGTAGTTATTTTGGCGTTTTACTCCTAACTTAATGTTATAAAATGATATATGTAATGGCTAATGGTTCTTTGGCAATGTACAGACGTTAACAAGTCTTTCAAAACTCTCTTCCGTCAGCCTGGTCCCCGTTTCCTGGTGGTACTANTTGGCAATGTACAGACGTTAACAAGTCTTTCAAAACTCTCTTCCGTCAGCCTGGTCCCCGTTTCCTGGTGGTACTACTTTCCTGTCACTTTCTGCCTTCTTATGGAAAAAGTTTTCCGTTGTGTGATTTACGAAAAACCAATTTGAGATTTCGGTTTCAGCTTAACCTGTACGTAAATTTCATTCTCTTTTTTGGGCTTTTATAAAAACATTTTGCTATCGGGTGGTTAAACTGAAAACCAATTTGACACTGCCTTTTAGGTATTAATTTCAGCTAAGATATTTGATGTTACTAGTGCCAAGTATTTTGCACGAAGACCAATCATAATCATTATTCAATGGTGTCGCTGGACAACCCTGAATTCCGTGGCGAATTGGAATTTTAATATTTCGCATAGTAGATGTCGTGAGGCTCGAGACATTACTGTCGTTCTTTGCTATAATAACAGGGATATCATAAGTACTCGTGGAATACTGCGAACTTCTCCCCGCGCATGTCTTTCTCCCGTTATTGTACGTCTGTGGTGTCTCGCACGAGTTTCACTTCAGGCGTAGAGCAGTACCGGGATACCGAGANTTCTCCCGTTATTGTACGTCTGTGGTGTCTCGCACGAGTTTCACTTCAGGCGTAGAGCAGTACCGGGATACCGAGATGTAACAAAGGTTCGGTACTGCTGGGAACATCTGCCACTCCCTCAGTGACGCAAGAGGCTAATTTTACCAGGTCAGCGCACATCAAGCAAACGAGCAGAAAAAAAAATAAAAAGTCTCCCCGAATCTGTACGTCTTCCTTTTGTTCCTCATTCTGCTTCCCCTAAAATTTTCCAGCGCGTGGGTAAGAGATGTCGGGAACGAGACGGAACAACCGACTATGCTAAACCGATTCCCTTTTCTCTTTCGGGCGGGGAGACAGAGGCAGCAAAAAGGAACCAACCGAAAACTAGAGAAGCTTCTGTTTATCTTCGAAGCNTTCTCCCGTTATTGTACGTCTGTGGTGTCTCGCACGAGTTTCACTTCAGGCGTAGAGCAGTACCGGGATACCGAGAAGTAACAAAGGTTCGGTACTGCTGGGAACATCTGCCACTCCCTCAATGACGCAAGAGGCTAATTTTACCAGGTCAGCGCACATCAAGCAAACGAGCAGAAAAAAAAAATAAAAAGTCTCCCCGAATCTGTACGTCTTCCTTTTGTTCCTCATTCTGCTTCCCCTAAAATTTTCCAGCGCGTGGGTAAGAGATGTCGGGAACGAGACGGAACAACCGACTATGCTAAACCGATTCCCTTTTCGCTTTCGGGCGGGGAGACAGAGGCAGCAAAAAGGAACCAACCGAAAACTAGAGAAGCTTCTGTTTATCTTCGAAGCACGCCGAAATGAAGAGCAGGAGGCATTGTTTGCTTTCTTTTGCTCTCCACACTATCCTCTCTTTCCCTCTTCTTCTTTCTTTTGTGATTCGCGCCTACTCATCCATNCACGCCGAAATGAAGAGCAGGAGGCATTGTTTGCTTTCTTTTGCTCTCCACACTATCCTCTCTTTCCCTCTTCTTCTTTCTTTTGTGATTCGCGCCTACTCATCCATCCCTCGCAAAGAGAAAGTTAACTCTCTCGCCGGCCCTGTGCTCTTCAGACACGAAATTGCCAAGTAACCCCGTTCTAGTGGGAATACCTTATTTCAGTCCTTCATTACCGAATTGTCACTCCCACNGAAAGACTGACGGAAAGTTTACGGACGCCCAAACAAAAGTTCCCATTTGAGCGTGTAAACGAATTCAGAATACTGCCGTGTAGTTTAGACTTTCAATGATGTCGCTGTGTATCTGGAGCTGTATAAATACGGGCTTTACTTAAACTGTCCAAGTTTTCTGGTAAACAGTTTCAGATTCGTCTATTTCCTGCAGCGTACGTGGCTACGTAGTACATTTCAATGTTAAAAGAACGCACGTTCTATTACAGAACTGATGGTGTTAATAATTCATAAAAATTTTCTTTGCACTAGACTCGTTACAACGCTTATATAGGAAGACGTGAATAAATTAAAAAAACATGTGAATAATATATTTTATCCAATATTTATCTGATATATTATTATTTTGAGTGAATCCCGCGTGACTAAATATTAAGGTCCGTATTAACAGAATTACAAACCGTGTTGATGTTTTAAGGTGATTAAGGTTTCTAATTTAATACAATCAATACGTTTAAATATTTTTTTGCATGGAATGTTGACCCTGTTAGTTACCATGTCAAGAACGTACACTTTAAATTAGCAATAAGACTAGAAGAAAAAGTACAAAAGCTTATGAAAAAAACTCAAACATAATTAATTATGTAAAGTTTTAATTGTTATTCAAATCTGTTAATAATTACACAATTGGCTTCATTGGTACTTAAAACAAAAATTAGAAAAAATAAGATAATAATTTTAAACCAAAGCGCGCTTTCTTGAAGCGACGTGTGTTAATAACATTACATATATTTCCGGGTCATTTGCAAGGCTCTGACCAACAAATTTAATGTTTGACAATATAACACGAAATTTCTGTTTCAGATCTAAAAGTGAGCTTCTTATTTTACAGTGGCTCAGGAAGAAACTGATTCAGGAAACTTCTTCCAACACAGACTGGGTTTCGAGGTATTATGAAATGGGAAAATGACTTCTAACACTGTAAAATAAAGGTGGACTGGAAACAATTTTTTCTGGAGTTTGTGGGGGAGGGGGTAAGGGTTCACAAGTAACGAACATATGTCTACCAAGGTGGTATTTAATTAGTGCGGCAAATTCAAAAAAGTTTTTAGGCAGCAATGGGCTAGAGTAAAAGGCTGTGGACAAATATACAAACGCAACAGATTTCAGATCCTTAATAGGAGAAATAAAGTTAAATCCCAAAAGAAGACATACAGAACATTTAAATTTAAAGTTTTTACTGTCATTCTTGAACACTACACTTCGTCCTTTCCATTACTGAACAAAATTCAGGTGATAATTTAAAAAAAAAAAATAGTACTTTACTGCAACTAAATACTTTGTAGTTAGAAAGTTAACTTTGTCTCGTGTTCAAGCAAGGTTTCACATGAGCACTGTGGTATAGTATGTTTGCTACTGTAGATACCCGCGCTGTTACAATTTTCATAAACAAACACGCTTCAAGGCCGAAGTAAACAAAGGCGACGGGCTACCTGCATATGATTCATCACGTAACAATACGTTTGTTGGCGTTTGTGTCGCGATAGTTAAATTTGATAACGTTTGCATGTTATCCATCCCATTAAACAGAAACGATAGACTTTTCCTGATAGTTACTCAACTGGACTAAATTTTGTTTCTTACGGGTATCTAGCAAGACGCTGGGAAGGCAATTCTAATGTGATCAGAAACATTATTGGTCCTCCTTCAAGGCGGGAATTGGGATCTGCTAACATTGCAGAATATTCTCTCTATATATCCAGAAAATGTAACATCGGGCTTCCTCTTTTACACAAGATATAAATAGTATTGCATAATTATATACGTATTATTTCAAATCGCTTTGATATCAACTTCCTAAGGAAAGAGACTACCATTTTCACAACGCAATTTGCTTTCTCAACATAAAAAGAAATAACTTTTGGAGTGAAGAATTTAAGAAAGCATAAGATACTCATAAATGGAAAATTGGACTGTCTTTGTAACTCGCTGTGACAAACGCGTGCATTATTCTTCCTGTAAGTTATTTTCATTTCTTCAGTTCTCATGCTCTTCTCGAGGTNTCGCTGTGACAAACGCGTGCATTATTCTTCCTGTAAGTTATTTTCATTTCTTCAGTTCTCATGCTCTTCTCGAGGTGAGATACAGCAATTCTTAAGTTCAAACGATTTGCGTCTATACACTTCCAGCAGAGAGATCCAAAGAAATGGAGTAACAAAAGTGTTATTTCATTTCCTTCTATACTTTTTTAAAAAGTCGGGGGGAATTTATAATTCATCACAAATTATTCCGGGAAGCAATTATCCGCATAGCTTGTCAGTTCGTTCGTTTTGCCGGGATCAAATATTTTCTTACAGTTCAAATATTATTTAAGGTTCATTGCGTTCTCATTCCGACTAAGAAGAATAAGCAAATACTTCCCAGTTAGCTTAGAGTGTTTCGCGCGTCCGTATGCTAATTTAAATATTGTGTGCCAGAGATTTAATATTACGACAATGCCCATTCAAGATATTCCACTTCAAAAATTCACGTTAGGAAATCAAACATAAAACATATTTTGAACTTCGGACGAGAAAATTTCTTGAATGTTATTGGAAAGCAGATATCGCTCAAACGTGTTTTTGTATGAAACGTTGCAGATTCAGCTTGTAGGACACTTGAAGAGCGACTCAATGCCAACGGTGCTGATCGAATGGGCTGGACGCACAATAAACTGAACGTGATTAATAGTGAAGCAAATGTAGAAATATCGTGAAATCTCCAAAGAACTTAATGTATTTAAAGAAAAATATAATTTCCTGCGTGCAAAAGTCCCTGTTTTCGTTTCGTCAGGTACTTTTCAAATTATACTTGCCAAGGTATGACGGTATCTGTGATAAGTCTATCTTCANCTGTTTTCGTTTCGTCAGGTACTTTTCAAATTATACTTGCCAAGGTATGACGGTATCTGTGATAAGTCTATCTTCAACCAGCTAAGTTAAAGTTTTATGAAAAAAAGGACTTACACGTGCTTCAGAATCAACTGCTTTATTCAGATGTACTAAGTTAATGACAAAATTTGCTTCTGAACTTTTTCGTTGAGAAAAAAAAATTATTTACACGCCATTTATGATGCCTCTCAATGATTTAAATAAGATATTGTAAATCCACTTGACAAGAGATTCGCTTCACTTGCGAAAGTACTCATCTAGAAGGTGTGATGAGCAGCTGGAATATATATATTGTTTATAGGTCTGTTAAAAAAATGATATAAGAGCTTCAAAGTATTTCAACTACAAATAAAGGTTCGTAAAATTCACCGACATATTCAATTCAATACGAGTATGTGGAAGGTTTCTTAGAATCATTGAAAATTACTTTTAAATCGTAATTTTGATAGAAGGCTAAACACATTAAATAAATAACATTTTTAGATAACCACTTGGTTAGTTTTGTTATAGTGAACAGTAAGTCCTTAAAGTTGAGGTATCGTTTTGTTAAACGGTTACACTCGTAAACGTACCAGTTCATTTACCATTGGCACAAAATTAAACATCAATTTTTTATTTCTTTAACGGAACAGTTGAGCTGTATACATATTTGCACATCGGTGATGTGTAAGTCATCAATATTCGGCGTGAGAAGTTTCGGGTTTGAAGAAGCGCCATAGCTTGTCTATTCAGGTTACTTCAAGTCTTGTTGTTATCGAAACCAATTATACGAAGTTTGATGTCGCAGAATTGCGTAAAAATATAACAGTGAAGGAACTTTCTGTTTACGGTGAACACAGAATAATTCGTTACATGTTTAGTTCTTTAAATTTTCCTGCTGCTAATGGATGAGCTCCGAAGTGGTCAATGCTGCATCCTTACCGTCATACGCATCCGCCTTAGCTTTTAAGGCCACAAAATAAATTGTCACGAATTAAGAAAGGAAAATTAAGCCCATATATGATAAATTTTCATCTAAGAGAATATTTGTTCTAATAAAGGTATTAGTTGAATTAGCACCCGGTTATTAGAAGCTACAAATTGAATTCCTCTGAGATATTATTCTGTTGATAAAATGTGTATGTTTTAGTCATCGCCGCAAATATTTTGTAAAAATCTGTTTGAAATTGACTGGTTTCTGAGGGAACCTTAGAAGCATGATAATAAAATTAGGTGGTGAAGTCCCCCGTTTCAGCATTGTAAAATATTGTTACTGAGGTGAATTCCAATTCCCAGTCAAAAAATGCTTCCAGTAACGTAACTGCTTCACTATTTCAGTATTTCATAGTGTCTCAGTGTGGTAGTCGCCAAATACGTTGCAAACGTTATATTTATGAAGCATGTTCTGATATACTCAATATAGTCCATTCACGGTTACTTCCAACTTTTCTGTAGCCCTGTTAAGGTTCTCTGGCAAACAGAGCTTAACAAGGTCTAGAAAACTACACCAAAGGGAAAGCACACCGCAGTCGTGCATGATAACTATTTCTTACCAGGCATTACCAACACGCCTATTTCTTACCAGNCTGTTTTCGTTTCGTCAGGTACTTTTCAAATTATACTTGCCAAGGTATGACGGTATCTGTGATAAGTCTATCTTCAGCCAGCTAAGTTAAAGTTTTATGAAAAAAAGGACTTACACGTGCTTCAGAATCAACTGCTTTATTCAGATGTACTAAGTTAATGACAAAATTTGCTTCTGAACTTTTTCGTTGAGAAAAAAAAATTATTTATACGTCATTTATGATAACTCTCAATGATTTAAATAAGATATTGTAAATCCACTTGACAAGAGATTCGCTTCACTTGCGAAAGTACTCATCTAGAAGGTGTGATGAGCAGCTGGAATATATACATTGTATATAGGTCTGTTAAAAAAATTATATAAGAGCTTCAAAGTATTTCAACTACAAATAAAGGTTCGTAAAATTCACCGACATATTCAATTCAATACGAGTATGTGGAAGGTTTCTTAGAATCATTGAAAATTACTTTTAAATCGTAATTTTGATAGAAGGCTAAACACATTAAATAAATAACATTTTTAGATAACCACTTGGTTAGTTTTGTTATAGTGAACAGTAAGTCCTTAAAGTTGAGGTATCGTTTTGTTAAACGGTTACACTCGTAAACGTACCAGTTCATTTACCATTGGCACAAAATTAAACATAAATTTTTTATTTCTTTAACGGAACAGTTGAACTGTATACATATTTGCACATCGGTGATGTGTAAGTCATCAATATTCGGCGTGAGAAGTTTCGGGTTTGAAGAAGCGCCATAGCTTGTCTATTCAGGTTACTTCAAGTCTTGTTGTTATCGAAACCAATAATACGAAGTTTGATGTCGCAGAATTGCGCAAAAATATAACAGTGAAGGAACTTTCTGTTTACGGTGAACACAGAATAATTCGTTACATGTTTAGTTCTTTAAATTTTCCTGCTGCTAATGGATGAGCTCCGAAGTGGTCAATGCTGCATCTTTACCGTCATACGCATCCGCCTTAGCTTTTAAGGCCACAAAATAAATTGTCACGAATTAAGGAAGGAAAATTAAGCCCATATATGATAAATTGTCATCTAAGAAAATATTTGTTCTAATAAAGGTATTAGTTGAATTAGCACCCGGTTATTAGAAGATACAAATTGAATTCCTCTGAGGTATTATTCTGTTGATAAAATGTGTATGTTTTAGTCATCGCCGCAAATACTTTGTAAAAATCTGTTTGAAATGGACTTGTTTCTGAGGGAACCTTAGAAGCATGATAATAAAATTAGGTGTTGAAGTCTCCCGTTTCAGCATTGTAAAATATTGTTACTGAGGTGAATTCCAATTCCCAGTCAAAAAATGCTTCCAATAACGTAACTGCTTCACTATTTCAGTATTTCATAGTGTCTCAGTGTGGTAGTCGCCAAATACGTTGCAAACGTTATATTTGTGAAGCATGTTCTGATATACTCAATATAGTCCATTCACGGTTACTTCCAACTTTTCTGTAGCCCTGTTAAGGTTCTCTTGCAAACAGAGCTTAACAAGGTCTAGAAAACTACACCAAAGAGTAAGCACACCGCAGCCGTGCATGATAACTATTTCTTACCAGGCATTACCAACACGCCTATTTCTTACCAGGCATTACCAACACGCCTTTTTCTTACCAGGCATTACCAACACGCCTATTTCTTACCAGACAGTACCGACACGTACATTCTCTCCCCGTTTTAATGCCTATAAATGATAAATAAGATACTATACTTTTTCGATAAAATAAAAGTAGAAGTCCAGGTAAAAAAAAAAAGGTACTTCTGTGTTAACAGAATTGTAAAACTTTAATACGTGGCGTAATTGAAAAAAAAAATTCAGACCTCATACATGGGATGATTTTTCAAAATTAAGGTTCAGAAAGTGTGAAGATACTGCGAATAGGTAATCAACAGTAACTTGTGCGTATTGAAACTGTGTGTAAGCAGATGTTTCTTTCAGTTTACAGAGATATTGTTAATACGACTCTTAATATGGTTCCAAAAGAAAAAAAAATCAAGTGTGGCTAAATCCGACGATGGCAATCGAGCTAATTTTGCATCACATTCATGTCTCTTTGAATCATTGGCGGAGATGACCTCTGGCAGGCAAGTGAAAATTTCTGTTGACACGCCAATTTGTTGAAACCACATTTGTTTTAACGAACGTTGAGTGCCACATCNGGGCAAGTGAAAATTTCTGTTGACACGCCAATTTGTTGAAACCACATTTGTTTTAACGAACGTTGAGTGCCACATCTGTGAAGAACTCGGAAAATCTTTACGTTAGGCATTACCGTAGACTCCGGTCCAAAAAACGCTCCATCGGTGAAAGGAAACAGCCGTTGAAACTGAAGATTTACAATAGTTTCGAAATCACGAAACATAAGTTGTTATGTGACGCAAAATCGACTGTTAACGTTGAGTTCGTGATAAAGCATAACTTGCCAGACGGTGTTGTGGCTTCGCCCATGGATTGCTCAATGGTCCGGTGGCTAACATATGGAGTCTGTTCAGCTTGATGAAGTAAAATTGCAGCTACTGTCTGGCGTAGCACAGCTGGCTTTGTCGACAATAATGCTATCTGCTTTCCGCAGCAGTTAAGAAGTTCTGGTGAATATAATATAAGTAGAATGATTATGATGAGGTGGGGGCAAGGAAGTAGGACGTTGGAGCATAGAGCTGTTCATACTCTGTCATTCCAGTCGTCTGGCGGACATTTTATCGTCAACTTTTTCCGTTCCATCAAAATATTTATCTTTTTCCTTAACATTACCCTTTTTCCCCTCAAAATTTTACTTTTGTCCCTCAAAATTTACCGTTTTTCCTTCAAAAAATGCAGCGACTCTCCCACTCCCAAAAACGAGCATTCGAAAGGCACTTTTCGATCCATCGGAAGGATTTGAGAGGCCCGCTTTTCGAGGGCAGAACAGTAACGGACATATTGGTCTTATAGGCATAGGATATGCCAAATCGGTACACAGGATCTGGGGTCCGGAGTTAGAGCTGACCGTCCACCATTTTTTTCTGTCTGCCATCTTAGCCGCAATGTTTGATGTCGACGACCTTGAACTTAACCTTTAAAATTAAACCCAAAAATTCTAAAAAAAAAAAATTAATAACTTTTACAAAATTATAAAAAAATTAAAAGTGTACATAAAAATTTTAAAAATTATAATATCGAATGCTTGGACATAACGAGATACGGTATTGGAACCAGTGCCGACCAGCAGCCATGTTAATGTCACTCATCTACCATATTGAATCAAAGTGACCTTGACCCAAGACCTTAATATTGACCCCGTGACCTTGAATGACCTTAAACCACCAAAAATAAGAAATAAAAACAAAAAATTAAATTTTTTTTAATTCCAAAAATGTTAAAACCTTAACAAATTGATTTAAAAAAGTATTATAAAATATTTATAAAATTTGTAACGAATATTTTTAAAAACTAAAATTTCCAGAGGCCCCCATTTCCCCCAGCACTACGTCCAGCAGATGACTGAACGCCCTCCAATCATTCACACTGTGTAAACATTCTTATCCCCAACCCCTCACATTGCTCATTCCATCGTATGCAGCCATCTTGGTGTTTTTTAGTTTGTCCTTTTGTTTTAATTTGCAACACCTGGGTGGCGCTAGTTAAATAACTATCGATTTAACCGCCAGGCAAGCTCTCGATTCAGCCCCCAGGTGGCAGCCATACTTGTTTATGTTTTTAACTTGTAGGTGGTGCTGTCGGCGCCCTCCATATTGGATTCTATTTTCAATACCTAGGTGGCGCTAATTTCTTGATTTCGCCGCCTGCTGTCGCCTTGTACCGAATGGCGACGATGTCCACGCCCGAAAACAATGTAAATTGACATAAACATTATTTTTGTTATATTTTAAACATTAGTACTTTTCTAAAGATTTAAAATATATATTTTTGTAAAAGCAGGTAGTTTTTATAGTCAACATGTTAAGAAAAATAAATTGCAGCCCACCTCCTGCACACATTCACATAATTTTATCTGAAACAGGCTATTGCAATCGATTGTGTACACCACTGAGATAATAAGTATTTCCGAGAATCAGAAGGGACTGCAGGAGAAAATAAACTCACATTACCATGTGTATATCAATTAAATTTTTTGTACGTATTATTTTCATTCTATCTTACTAATTATTTTGTACATTTGATCTTTACATTGTTACAGATGTTTGCAGGTCATGGATTGCAGCCAACCCTCTCATCTGATATAACGCCGATCCTTCAGTTAATCTACGATTGAAGCTCTCTCAACAATGCGTGAGAGATCCCCGCTTTTTGCAGGCCAATAAAATGTCTTAGCCTATCAACGAGTTCATTAGGGTGCTTGGGAAATATGTAACGAGCGTTCTTGACGCCTTCTGCCTTCTCCTCACCACTTGTCGAAGGAAACTCGTTGGTGAAATGTGTGGGAACGTCGGGAGAATCATCATCCTTCTCATCAGATACTTCCTCCACACTGTCATCATAGTCGTTATCATCAATGCTGTCTTCATGATCGTCTTCACCTCCTGTTTTATCCTTCATAACAAATTTACTTTTCTTTGTAGGAGTCGCATGGTCATCATCAGTATTTAGAGCCGACGACCGTTTATTTTGAAGTTCGTCAACTTCACGAGAACGTCTTGCAAGTGTACATTCCACACAAACCGACTCTTTCCAATCCTCGCAGGTCTCTCATTACGTCATTAGGAATAATTGTCTCCCCATAATCGTATGTGGAATCAGTACTCATCGATGCAGCAAGGGGTATTGGCGACATCTCTTGCTGGCTACAAGTACCTATACGAACCCTTGTAGATATTCATGTGTTCCTTCAATGTATCGCCTTGCATAAAATCCACGTGGCTATTGTTGTAATGCTTCATCGCGCGAAAATGACTCTTCGTACAGACGACTCTCTCATGTCACCAAAAATGGCAGATTTTGCTGAAGATCTTTATACAGTAGCAAAACTGTTTTCCGTATAATTTTCCTGCAGTGGGAGATGGCATCTCTATAGAGGTATCCTCTACAATAGACTTCGCACTATCATTGGCTTGCATCATCTTCATTAATAAAATTAAGTTGTTTCCACATTAGCAACTTGTGTATCTACTTGGCCTAGATATTGCTGTACATATACACATATATACTAACTAACGTGTTATACCAGTTAGATTTAAGAATTTTTATGCATCCATTCAACCAGACATTTTATCTAGTCCCTTGATCACATTGCCGTACAGTTCCATTTTAAACAGTTTCTTCCAGTCAAATTATTCGCTAAGCTTTAACTCATGCTCTGCAACTTACCCCTCATGCTCCGCAACTGACCCCTCACGCTCCACAACTAACTCCTCACACTCCACAAATGACCCTTTATTCACCGCAACTGACCCCTCATGCTCCGCAAATAACCCCTCATGCTCCGCAACTTACTCACTGTGCTCTACAAATGACCTCTCGTACCCCGCAACTGACCCCTCATGCTCCGCAACTAACCCCTCATGCTCCGCAAATGACTCCTCATGCTCCGCAAATAACCCCTCATGCTCCGCAACTGACTCCTCATGCTCCGCAAATGACCCATGCTCCGCAACTGACCCCTCATGCTCCACAACTGACGCCTCATGCTCCACAACTGACGCCTCATGCTCCGCAACTGACTCCTCATGCTCCGCAACTGACTCCTCATGCTCCGCAACTAACCCCTCATGCTCCGCAAATGACTTCTCATGCTCCGCAACTAACCACTGATTATCCGCAACAAACATCTCATGCTCCACAAATGACCCCTCATGCTCCGCAAATGACCCCTCATGCTCCGCAAATGACCCCTCATGTTCCGTAACTGATCCCTCATGCTCCTCAACTGACCCCTCATGCACCGCAACTGACCCCTCATGCTCCACAACTGACTCCTCATGCTCCACAACTGACTCATCATGCTCCACAACTGAATCCTCATGCTCCGCAACTAACCCCTCATGCTCCGCAACTAACCCCTCATGCTCCGCAACTAACCCCTCATGCTCCGCAACTAACCCCTCATGCTCCACAACTGACTCCTCATGCTCCGCAACTAACCCCTCATTCTCCACAAATGACTCCTCATGCTCCGCAAATAACCCCTCATTCTCCGCAACTGACCCCTCATGATTAGCAACTTACCCCTTGTGCTCCGCAAATGACCTCTCGTACCCCGCAACTGACTCCTCCCGCTCCACAACTGACTCTTCATGCTCCCCAACTAACCCATCATGCTCCGTAAATTACTCCTCATGCTCCGCAAATAACCCCTCATGCTCCGCAAATAACCCCTCATGCTCCGCAACTGACCCCTCATTGTCCCCAACTGACCCCTCGGGCTCCACAAATGACCCCTCATGCTGTGCAACTGACCACTTACTGTCCGAAACTGACCCCTTTAACTATGAAACTGTGCCCTGATGCTCCGAAGATGAACCCTTAGACTACCGAAATTACACTTCATGCCTCGCAAATGACCCCTCATGCTTAACAACTTAACCCTCATACAATACAGACTTCGCATTTATATAGTGGTTTGCTGGTGTTTTATATTGTAATTCTCCGTAGACGAGTAGAAGGAAATCAGTATATGTGTATTTGCCAAGTGGATTGATCCCACCTGTTGTCTGCTCTACATAATTTACTCAAGCCATTGTCAAACCCGGAATCTTTCTCTTGGAATAAATTGTATACATTATCGTCAACAGTGCTTTATATTGCGTCTTATAATACGCAGTTACATTAGATGTCTTCAAGGCCCTAATAAAGTATCTCTCATTGTGGGGTTCTGGTTTCGTATAGCTATGTATAAGCTGGCCACATATTATATTTTACACAGCCATATATTTTTTTTTAAGTTGGTTTATTATATTAGGTTTCATACTTGACAGGAACGAGCAAACAACTTTCGATGTAATTAACATATTCGTTGTAACATAATCTTTAGGAATACCTCTGAATGCAGATCGCCTCAGGAAAACGCAATTAAAATTAGGCTTCGGCTCGCAGAGCACTGACATAGGTTGTGTCGTACAATGAGGTGGTGATGAAGCAGGTCGCGGCTCCATGTTCGTTGCGGTCAAAGGCAGTCCTTCGTATTCACAATATATCTTCTTTGTGGGACGAGAGAACCCTCGCAAATCGATGGTTTCAGAAAGACAACTACCATTTTTGTATATAAATGCGATTCTTTGTATAGTAAAGAGTTCTGCTCATAGAAGGCATTCTGTCATACATTTTGAATGTAAAAAATGTGGGAGCATTATGAGAAAACCCACATACTCGTTCGCTTCAGAAGAAAATATGCAGAGTCCTACATTACAATATAAAATATATTATGTTAATATGCTTATATGGATATATATAATGGTACTTACGTTGTACGTTTTCCAGATATAAAGCTCATTCTTCTGAACAACGCCTTAGGCAAGGGAGAGCAATTGCAAAAATCTCGGTACAGCTCAAGGCTGAATAATTATTGTCGGTGTTAAACTATTCACATTTATTTCGCTGATTCGAAACTCCTTATTAAAATTTTTTGTGATCTTATTTAAAAAAACAGTCATCGTTCCACAGTTTTTTTTGTGATGAACAGGAAAGTTTAGTTTGTAAGCCGCCCAAGGTTAACTTTTCAGCATAAAAATTTTTTCTTTAATTTTCACCTAATTATGAAGAAATAGGATAAGTGAAAATTTTGCATTAGCCTCTATCGTATAAATAAATAGAGCTTGGTGCAAGCACCTCCTGATGATATAACAAGTAATCCTCTCTCTTTAGTAAAGTCTTCCTTAAATTATATGCATTGCATTTTCGTCATTGTGTTGTTCTGTTTTTGGCAAAGTCGTGTTTCATTATATATACTGCGTTTCTGTTATGCTGTTGTGTCCTTGTTAGACGTTGGTTTTTAGTATTGCCGGTTTTAACTGAGTTGTGCTTTTTGTCGTGCTTAATTATAAGTTGACACTATCCAAAATCTTTGACACAAATATATTAATAATAATTTTTTACGGATTTATTTTCGTTGTACCTGTGTAGTTTTATATAGTGGTCTTTGGAGTTTTCGTTTTCATTGTCATACACCTGTTTTGTAGAATTCATTACCGCAGTTTGCCTTTGTTTTTAATGTGGTTGTTTTTCATTAATTCTCATCTCGAGTTTTTTGTGTGTTGCTCGTTTCTTCTTGTTATATCAACTGCTGGGTTATTCTATACTTCCTAGCCATTTGTTGTTAATTATCTGGGGATTGTCTTTTTTTTTTCTTCATTATTTTGTTCCAAGGGTCTTTTTTAACAATGGTTACTGTCCACTTAAATGCTGGCAGAAGGAATCATCTTTCTTATTTCCCTGCGCTGCAAAAACCCTTTCGTCTCCAGAGGCCTGCAGCAGGCTGTAAGCCGGCGTAGACGGGCGAGTCAGTCGCCCGAACATCGCCAACGAGAGGGGAGACGGCGGAGGAGGCTTAGAGATTAAGCATCTCTCGTCATGTCCCGGGCAGCTTTCTGGTCCACACACACAGCCTCGCGATTGCGAAAGTGACGGGGAGAAAGAAGAGAGAACTGGCGCATACAGAACATTGTGCCATCGCCTCTTTTGCTTGTGANGTGCGAAAGTGACGGGGAGAAAGAAGAGAGAACTGGCGCATACAGAACATTGTGCCATCGCCTCTTTTGCTTGTGAAATTTCTTCCCCGCTGTGGGATTGCCCAGTTCCAAACTCTGCGGTGACGGATCAAAGTTGCAATTGCGCAGCTGCACGACAATACTTCCGCTGAAGTGCGAGGATTTTAGATTATGACCGTACACGTATGCACAATATACGTCGAGCGTTTTATGTTTGAGGGATGGAACACAGACGAAAGATGGCGAGGAATTTTCGTCGGCACTAGCACAATATCTTACTCTAAGTTTGCGTACTTTAATGTAAGTCACGGAAATTATCAGTAAACTGCTAAAACCCAAATGAGTCAATAGTGTAAAAACTAGGCAGTGCTAAGATTAAGCGTCACTTTGTTTCAGAGACTTCTCAAACATAAAAAATATATAAATAAATTTATTTATCTAAAATTCGAAATTATTTTGATAGCTCTGTGAACACAACACTTAAGACTGGTAATGTGATCCTAGTGAATGAATAATTTTAACTTCAACTAAAAGATTTAATTCAGTATTTATTCTGCATGTACCTGTTCATACCGTGGAGGATTTTTTGAGAACGTATTGTATTGTAAATCTGTATATAATATCTGAAATCAACAAAGATTATAATGTTGGACGAGAGTTTTGGTAATTATCCAGAGCAGAAGCTTTCTGTAAAAGTGGTATATTCCCACTCCACTAATTCCGCAGAACACGAATATACTAGGGGCATTAACGTATTACTAATTTTGTAATATGTGCCCACCTAACCTAACAGAACCTAACCCCACGATGAGTGAATCACTATTTTACATTTTTAAACTAACTTAGGATTGCTGGGTTTTAAACTAACTTAGGATTATAGGGTTTCAAACTAACCTAGGATTGATGGGTTTTAAACAAACCTTGGATTGCTGGGTTTTAATCTAATAGGATTGTAGGATTTTATTCTAACCTACGATTTTAGTCAAAGGTAGGATTTTAGGGGTTTAAAGTAACAGTAAAACACACGGAAGTACATGAATCAACTCACCTAGGGAAGCGGTGGGTACAATTCCGCTGTCCTCGACTCATTCAACTGTCGTGCACCTTACCTTACTCGACAAAAAAAACCACGATCTACTAAAACATCCAAGTAACACCCGCCACATAGGCGAATATTACGAACAGAAGGACTCGTTCTTGCACCCTCCGTTCTTAAATCACAAGCCTTCGCACGGTAGGATTTGGATGTCACAACTTTTGCCTGCAACAAGACAGAACCGCCCTGTCTCGTATCTCAACTGCAACTAAAATTCCGTTACGATGACGTTTACAGACCCACATCCAATAAGGTGACGGCACGATGCGCATTTGTTCACGTTACTAAAGCATTATTTCAGCAAAAATCATGGCGTCCGACGTAAACGAAGCGGACGAACTGCTCGTACTTTTAACTATTTTATTTAATACGGTCCACGTAATTTAACATTACACCCTCCTGAATCCTGAATATTAACAAGGCATGCTGTGCAGAACCCATTTATGATACTTTTGTGGGTCTAGGACGATTCCTTCACACAGCCACTACTCTGGATGATTACCAGAGTTTTAAGCTTACGAATTTACGGATGCAAAGGGAACTCTCCTACCTTTCAGCTTTGTAAATAATTACTTTTAGTAGTAAAGAAACAAATGCATACATTTACTTCAGTAAATAGAGCATTTTTATGTAATGGCTGCCTTTTTTACTTCACCACTTTATGCTAAGAGGTAATCGGGGGAGTGCTTACATACTTATCTAACATGAACTGCCATATAAATACGGAATACGCGTTATTGGTGTACCCCAGACTGGTACCCAGAACCTCATGCTCGAAAGGAAAATACGTTTCATCTGCCACGGATGTAGTCTCTATTGGAATACACTTATGTACTTGCATAAATTGCAATTTTCATATATATGATGGAAGTGAAAATATATTCACAACTTCGCTTGCATTAAGGTTTATTCCACGCACGAGTAAGATATATTTGAATGTAGTTAATTCGCTTTCCTGTAGTGTTTTCCCAGCTGCACTGCTGTCCTCGCATTGCACTTATGCTCCGTCACGCCCAACGCTAAAATAAATGGTAGAGGTTCAGCTGAATATGTGAGACTGTTAGCTCCCTTATCATAGGTTCCCTGTTGGTTGTATGCTTGCAAGCGGACGAGGCGTTAAACTTGCTTTCCTGAACCGCGTGGCAGTATAGATTTCGTTTGGATAGACGTCCGGCGCAACTCAATTTCTGTAAATGCTTGCACGATAGAGCTTCCTCGCGCAAAGCTAAGACGTAACCGTACCCGTAAGACACTAAGAGAGAAGTGTGTCATTTCTTCCTAAAAACTAAAGTTGACTTAACTAAATTGTCTGTAATTGCACTGAGGCTCGTCTTCTACAGGGTGATTCTAAAATCACGGGACAAACATTGCAGGGTGGTAGAGCTAAAAAAAAAAAAAAAAAAAAAAAAAAAAAAAAAAAAAAAAAAAAACCAAATTGTATAGGAATATATGGACGGGAGTGACGCGTTGAGGCACAAACACAAAAATAACACATGAAATGCAACACATTGTTTATTTACAACGTCGCCGCTAAATGCCTTTTTACATCAATGTTTACAATAATTGCTCAAAATTGCTACCACCGACAGTAATGCAAGCTTGGTAGCGTCGGCGGAATGATGCTGATGCTGATGCAGCAGGTCACTGGCAGGTCACTGCACCTCAACTATCGCCACCATTGTCAGCCAATCACGCCATATGCAGAGGTCGCCAAGCAAGCGTGACTGTTGGTGAATGCATTTCCAGTAACTGTTTTAACATTTTCTGTACAGAATCACTTGTTACGTATGCTGCTAATGAACATTAAATGATTCCGTTAATGTGTTATGTTTTTGTGTTTGTCCCTCAACGCGTCACTTCCACCCATATATTCCTATACAATAATTGTTTGTTTTAGTGAGCTCGAGCACCCCTCAATGTTTATCCCATGATTTTAAAATCAAACTGTATATCGTATCACGCATTATAAATTCCAGAAAACTGTAAAGCACTACCTTCGGAAACCAATTCCTGTTTCAACGCAGAATGGGCAGCAAATTATTAGGCCAGTAGTTCGCTAAAGAGACCATATAAATGTTGACCCTTTAAAAGGAATGATAGTAGGACCTAAGGAAACATTAAAAAGAATATGGATTATGGACATCCTATAGTAATGAAGAATAAGTAATCGTAGAGATACACCTCGCACATCCTAATCACGCCCTTTAGTCTATTCGCTGTTTCTGCACACTTTTCAAATCAAACCTTTGAAAAACCACCACATGTATGACTTGTTTCGTTGTTTCCAAAATATGGCACGTGTTTCAAGCGTTTTATACTTGTATAGACATAATTAAATTGAATTTTTACAATAAACTATTTAACCGAAAATTTATAAAATTACATTTATACTAAATATGAATAAAACAGGGAGAAAATAGGTGTGTTGGTAACGCCAAGCAAGAAGTAGTTCTTGTGCAAATCATTATTACACTGAGTGCGCACGAATGCTGTGCGTTGTTCCTCTGGTGAGATTTTCTAGAATTGGTTAAGCTTTTTTTGCATGAGGCGTAGAGGAAGCCTGCAAGTAAAACTTTAGCTTCAGATAAGTTGGAAGTAACCGTGAATGGGCTATAGAAACATATAANCAGGGCTTCAGATAAGTTGGAAGTAACCGTGAATGGGCTATAGAAACATATAATGTATATCTCGGGCGAGATATGTTCCATGATAGCAACTCCTTAAGCAGGGCGAGCACTTGTTCGACTCAGCTCGGCTTGGCTCGGAGCGGACCTTTCGGCATAGATAAGAAAGCATCTTCTCATATGGCTGCCTACAAACTATAAAGACTCCTCTCGGCATTCTGCCGGCAGCTGCGATCGGTGCTGGCGAACGTTGCTGCTCAGCAAGAATTTCCGAAGGTACGATCGGTCAGGAAGGAGAGAGCGCTGGTGTTATATTAAAAAGTATAAATTAAAATCTGTGTGTGTTTGTATATGTTAATATAGGTGTGTATGTATATATGTATACACATGTAAGTATATGCAGGATGAATCACGTGAAATGTGCAACGCACATATTTCGGAAAAGAAAGGTGCTATTCATGTGCTTGTTTCACATAATTGAAGTGTGGAAAAGATTTCAAAGTTGCATATAAAATATCAAGAAAATAAAACAAGAGAAAATTTGAATGTCAATTGTTTTTTTTTTTGCAGGATTCTATTGTGCGTAGTTTACGTGCTGTCGTAATAAAAACTTTTAAATACCGACAGATGTCTGCTCCATTCAACTGCTTACTTAATAAGTGACTATGTTCCAATGTGTGTTTAGATTATGTTTCCTTTACACTGATTGCATTGGAATCTCCTTGTGAGTACTTTGTTATAGCTTATACTGCATAGACGTAGCAAGTGCTGGAAGATGGTATTTAATAATGCTGTGAAGGACATTTTCCTCTCTCTTCTTCAGAATTCACAGAATTTGTTTATTCGCTATCATGTTTCTCAAGGGAGTGCTGAAACATGACACACTGAAATGGAACAGGGAGCTGTAGGTATTGAAGATTGTCATATTAAGATAGCACGTAAACCACTTACACTCGTATTATGCAAAAATACCATTGGCATTTTAATTTTCTTTAGTTTTATTTTATTAATATGAATAGGCATTGTTCCATTTGAAAAGAAAGCGTAACTTTGTTCACGAAATACGCATTCTAAAANATTTTATTAATATGAATAGGCATTGTTCCATTTGAAAAGAAAGCGTAACTTTGTTCACGAAATACGCATTCTAAAATGCATTAAAACCTGTGTCCGGACTGCAATTATGAGCCCTTGTCTTAACTTCAATTCTGTGAAACCAGCACATCAATATCACCTCCAATTTCCAAAATACTTGCGGTGTATGTTTTAGGTGATTAATCCTGTATACACATAAACACATACGTATATAATACACAGTGAAAAAAATAGTACTGCGATGGTTCTGTTCAGGACACTATTTAGTAGAAGTGTATTATGTGATGTATCACAAGTGCGTGTTTCTATGTACGCACACACACACACACACATTTACATTTACATATCAATGTTAAAAGTTTGACAACAAAACATTTTTTTGCCACTAGGTGAGCGCTAGTGTCGGCAATGTACCAGTTTCTCTATATTTTCTACCTTAAAAAAAATAGAATAATTGCAATTATCATGAATAAATTTTAATATAACTTCGTAACTGAGTAAACTCTCTCTATATTATTCACGTATATTAAAATTTTAATTGAAAGTTACCTTATGGATCACTGCGCAGTTAGGGGCGGAAATTTTCCTTATGCCAAACTCTGCCATAAGAAATCACGTTTTGTTCCTACCCTGAGTAGAGTAAGCCTTAAGGTTGGTTCGTAATTGAAAGCATAACAGCAAGTAAGCACAAAACATGGGTCGCGGTGCATAAGAAATGACAGCCATGTTTCCGAACCTACTGATTCACAACTGCGCTTAACAGGTCATGTACGTGAGAGTTCCTGACATTGTACACAAAGGAAATGTTTATATTTCATTTTAATCAAACAACAAAGTTGTTTGTTTAAATTGCAAGAACAGTTGTGCTGCAGAAACGAATAAATTTCGCAAGATATGAATGTAGAGAAAACAACAGTTTAAAAGTTTACTAGAATAAATGTTTACAGGTTAGTCACATATTGCAAAACGAATACTTTTAAAAAAAGCAAAAAAATTTTTAAAATTTATATCACTGTAAATTTTAAACACAATATCTCCCTGTTTGTTTTGAAAATCCATTATTTACCAACATCACCATCTGACGTCGAACTCGTGTCAAACTATCATCGGCTGGAAATAATACATAAGTGTTTAATTGTGAATCAATTTCCCATCACATGTTTTCGATTGCAAAGCAAATACTTTAAAGAAAAGCAAAAAAAAAAAAAAAGCTAAATATTTTATATTACTGTAAATTTTAAACAAAATATCTCTCTGTCTGTTTCAAAAATCCATTATTTACAGACATTACCATCTGACTTCGAACTCGTGCCAAACTATCATCGGCTGGAAATAAGACATACGTATGTAATTGAGAATCAATTTCGCACGAGAATTCTGATCGTGTGAACGTTCTACTGTTGTGCGTAAGTATTCCGATTGTGAACCTAGCCTTACCTTGCGCGTAGAATGAAGCTCACCTTGCCGCGGCGGAACTTCCTGTTCTCCCGCCACCAGGTGACCAGGGCCTGGGGCCGCGAGCCGACGACCTCGCAGGTCAGCGCGACCTCCTGGCCCGCCACGAACACCGGGGGTTTGTCCAGCAGCGTCACGCTCAGAGGCTTCACTGCAATTACAACCACACACCCCGCCGACTGTTACCTCACTGGAAGCTTGCAAAGTCTTTTAGTGGTTGTTAGGGACCTCCTAGGTCCCTCACCTACCGAGGCGAACCGGCCTCAATCTCTGGCGGGGTCACACCCCTTCCCCCCTCAGGTTTTTGCACGTGGGAGTCGTGACGGACGATACCGCTGCTCGGCGGGTTTTTTTTTCTCTCGGGGATCTCACGTTTCCCTCGCCCTTTCATTCCTGTGCTGCTCCACGCTCACCTCGATCGCCCTCGTCGGGCTCTCGAGACCTGGTTGTTGAGAGCCGGCCCAAATATCTTCTCTCTTACGGCGGTTGCTCGCCTTCCGCGCGTGTCTTCAACACCGGCTCACCAGCTCCCTGCAGTACACTGAAAGAAAGATATGCTCGGGACAAGCACTGTCTGTCCCTGTCGACAAAATACCACGTTTGAAAAACGTCAAATATTTTGTTGACGTAACCACATATATAAAAGCCTGTTGTGATAATGTCAACGCGGAAAAGCCAGGCAAAATGCAGTGACGCGTCTGTATCCAGGTCAAAGGAAGGATCCATATAAGATTGTAAAAGCCATTATATGTAAAACATAAACCGAAACTCTAGCGGTAAGTAGGTAGGTAGTTGGGCTTAACGTCTCGTCTACAGCGAGGTGATTAGAGACGGAGAAAGTTGCTCAGGGAAGAAGGATTGGGGAAGGAATCTGCCACGGCCTTTTTTAAGGACCCATCCCAGCATTCGCCTGGAGTGGTTTCATGAAACCATGGAAAACTAAAATCACAATGGTTGGACCGGGAATCGAACCCGGGTCCTCGCGAATGCGAGTCCAATGAGTAACCACTACCCCACCCCCCTTGGTGAAACCCTAGAGGATTTCTTCTCTCGGCGGCACAGTATACGGGGCAATCGCGCGACCACGGAACTATATAATGCTTGGCAATATGTCGAACAAGTTCTGACCGTGAACGTACGAGACCAACCCTCAAGACGCAGCTTCAACTTGGCATGCCGCTCGTCGCTTTCCATCACGACGTTCATCCCGCAGCAACGCTATTTGAAAGTCAGTCATTATATGGCTCAACATGACTGCTATTTGAAAGNATCACGACGTTCATCCCGCAGCAACGCTATTTGAAAGTCAGTCATTATATGGCTCAACATGACTGCTATTTGAAAGCTAGTCATTAAGTGGTTCAACATGACTACTATTTGAAAGTTAGTCATTATGTGGCTCAACATGGNTATTTGAAAGTTAGTCATTATGTGGCTCAACATGGCTGCTATTTGAAAGTTAGTCATTAAGTGGTTCAACATGACTGCTATTTCAAAAATAAAGTCATTATGTAGCTCAACATGACTGCTTTTTGAAAGTAAGTAATTAAGTGGCTCAACATTACTGCTATTCGAAAGTTAGTCATTAAGCAGTTCAACATGAACACTATTTGAAAGTTACTCATTAAGTAGCTCAACGTGACTGATATTTGAAACTTAGTCTTTAAGTGGCTCAACATGACTGCTATTTGTAAGTTAGTCATTAAGTAGCTCAACATGACTGCTGTTTGAAAGTTAGTCATGTGTCTGAACACGACTGCTATTTGAAAGTTAGTCGTTAATTGGTTCAACATGACTGCTATTTGAAAGTTAGGCATTAAGTGGCTCAACATGACTGCTATTTGAAAGTTAGTCATTAAGTTGCTCAACACGACTGCTATTTGAAAGTTAGTCATTAAGTGGCTCAACACGACTTGGTTCTCTCTCGCCAACAGCTTATGTTGCAATCATTATCTTGTATCTAAATTAAAGTCCTGCTCTGTCGTTTATCTAAGTTCAGCTTAATTACCATACAATTTCCCTAGTCGCTAATTGAAATATATAAACATAACAAGTTGCAACATTTTTTATGGCAAACATTCACTCTACCGTTTCACACAAACAAAACAATTTAGTTGTTTGAAACAATTAATTTTTTGCNAAGTTAGTCATTAAGTTGCTCAACACGACTGCTATTTGAAAGTTAGTCATTAAGTGGCTCAACACGACTTGGTTCTCTCTCGCCAACAGCTTATGTTGCAATCATTATCTTGTATCTAAATTAAAGTCCTGCTCTGTCGTTTATCTAAGTTCAGCTTAATTACCATACAATTTCCCTAGTCGCTAATTGAAATTTATAAACATAACAAGTTGCAACATTTTTTATGGCAAACATTCACTCTACCGTTTCACACAAACAAAACAATTTAGTTGTTTGAAACAATTAATTTTTTGCAAAAAAATCCTTGTGTGAGAACACTATTTCAAAAGCCATAATGTAAAATAATTATTATTTTAGTTAAGCTAGCGTCATATTGAGTCATACAACGCTGTTTAGTAAATATTAACTTATATTAAACGAACAATAGAGACTTAACACCATAGCGTTGGTTTGGAAAGCTCACACTTTATGTACTAACCTACGAGTACCACGTTAAAATGTAATTATTTATTTGTTACTAACACCGGAACCTCTATAAACACACATTCTGATTTATAGATACTGTTCGATGCAAACAAAATACTATCCACATTAATATATGTGGTTCCACAAACTGATTATTTCCTGAGTGCGCTGTCATAATCACGAGTACAAACAGTACTTGACGTTTGTTTACGTCTACTTCCCAGCACATCTGNTTATTTGTTACTAACACCGGAACCTCTATAAACACACATTCTGATTTATAGATACTGTTCGATGCAAACAAAATACTATCCACATTAATATATGTGGTTCCACAAACTGATTATTTCCTGAGTGCACTGTCATAATCACGAGTACAAACAGTACTTGACGTTTGTTTACGTCTACTTTCCAAGCACATCTTCGCTTTCATCTACAATAATGAAGGTTAATAGGTTAGAGATCGTGATTGGTATTAACAGTGAAAGCTCGCACACCGGTGAGGGTGAAATTAGGGGAGGGTGGAGCAGTGGCAGAATGCAAAGGCAGAGGTAAGTGGGAGTACCACGAGAAGCCTCGCCAGCCAACGACTACATCCACCATATTTCTCACATGCAAGAATTCGGGTTATCCCGCCGGCAATAGGATCCGGTTCACCTTGGTAGAAGTCTGACAAGTACATAGCCACGGTCCGAAAAAGAAAATCTACTTTCCATACATAAACGAATCTCCATTACATAAAAAATCTTTCGGAGGAAGTGTTATGAGACTTCCAAAGCACATAATTTATTCCAACAGTCGTGGTAGCCAAGCGTTGAAGTTATATGGCATTGACACGCCTCTTGACAAAATAGTCCTTCAATGTTGAAATAGTGGAATATTTTACTCCGCAGCTGGCACGAGCACTCTATCCTATATTCGTTCCGTGACCCTCACACATCGTTGTAGTGAACGTTCTCTGAGACATATTTAAAAAGATACGCTAGTGCCTCGTTAAGTATCGCAAAAAAAAATAAGGATCTTTAACTATACACATTCGTGAAGAATACCGTTTTACTTATTTAGTTTGGACAGGTTCGTGTTCTCACACTATCCCTTAGCGTTCAAATCTTGATCCTTATTAAAATGAGCAAATTCACGGTGGAAGCTGTAGTCCAACGAAAAAAAAAAAAAAAAAAAATACACTCGTACACACATACACACACACACATACACATACACACACACACACTCTCTCTCTCTCTCTCTCTCTCTCTTTCTCAAAGTTAGAAAACCTATTTTATAGAATTGTTCTCTTTTGTTCGTGTTTTCGTGATTGGTTTTTCGTATACCTGTAGGCTTTCGTTAAGGCATTTAGCGTTAAAAGCGCCGGCTGGTATCTTGCGTGTCCAAGGACGAGAAGGATTGGGTGCGGTACGGAACACTTAGTTACGCGCATCGAATGTCAGGTCGCCATTACGGACAAGGCGGTCTTGGCCTTGCGCCGTCTTTCTCTTGTCTCGCACCATAAAACTTTCAGTAGTGGCTCTTAACATTTCATGGGGTAATACTAANCTTGCGCCGTCTTTCTCTTGTCTCGCACCATAAAACTTTCAGTAGTGGCTCTTAACATTTCATGGGGTAATACTAAAGACAAAGTTCTCTGCATGTCCCTATGGTACGCGAAGTTTCGTACCTAAAACTGATGGTGAGATACTCGCATCTGCTCTTTTACACTTGAATTGGAGACGGAAATAGACAACGGGAACTATAATTTGGACTTGAAACATTTCTCAAGGGCGTTGCATATTGAGTCTCACTTTGAGATTGCAGTAGAGAGTACGTGAAGCGCACTGCTGCCAGATGGCTACTGATCATCAACATTTATGAAGTTACGCTGTTTTGAAAGAATAACTGCATACATACAAAGATACGTAGTAAAAATGGTTATGTATGAACACTGAAGAGTAAAAAAAACTGGTACAGGCGTGCGTGTACAAATAACAGAGGTATGGAACCAATCAGAGTAACGCGATGCGGTCGCCAGCTAGATCGGTTACTGCTGCTACAGTGGCAGGTTAGCAAGATTTAAGTGAGTTTGAACGCGGTGTTATAGTCGGCGCACGAGAGATGGGACATGGCATCTCCGAGGTAGCGATGACATTTGGATGTTCGCGTACGAAAATTTCACGAGTGTACCGCGAATATCGGGAATCCGGTAAAACATCACATCTTCGACATCGCTGCGGCCGGAAAAAGATAGTGTAAGAACGGGAGAAACGACGACTGACGAGAATCATTAAACATGACCGATGCAACCCTTCCTCAAATTGGCGCAGATTGGATTTGTGGACTGTCCTGCAGGATTCATGGTGTGAATTGCCTCCTGCATACGTTCAGACATTAGTCGAGTCCATGCCACGTCGTCTTGCGGCACTAATGCGTGCACGGGGGGCCCTACATGATATTAGGCAGGTCTACTAGTTGTTTTGGCTCCTCCGTGTATTTTATGTATGTGTGTTAACATTACTCATGCCACACAACTCAAATGATCTGCTTAAAAAAAACTAATCGATTTTATTAGCAAACAACCATAGCCAGGCGATTGAGCTGTGCAGTTACTTCAATGTTATTAGTATTAGAAAAAGGGATTCTAGAAAATAAACGTTTTCTGACAAGAATATAAGTTATAAACATCAATAGTGTATCACATAAAATAACTAAAAAAAAAAAATCGTTTCACGACGGAGATATGAAATGTAAAACTTAAAGCTATGCGGCGCCAGCCCACGCACCGACCCACTGAGCTACGCACACAATCCACATAACGGCCGCGTAAAAGAACGTATACATACAAAAATCCGCTGTAGTAATTTATTTTGTAAAGTTATGTTTATTGTTTTACTATGGCCGTGTGAGTAATTTGAAACTTTTCACTTTACTCGCGTGTACGTTAAGTTTCATTTTGTAAATAAATAAGTTTTACAGAACCAGAAATATTTTCGTTAACGAACATGTACGGCTTGAAGTTGTTACTTGGCTGTGCGCCATATTCTCTCTCCCAGCTACGTGTGTACAGCAGAAATTTAGAACACGTTTTATTACCGTCTCGGGCATGCCCGTGGGTACGAAAACTGTTAATATCCTGAGTCAGACTCCTCTGCAGGGGGCTGGAGTGTAACCTACACGGGAGCAGAAAGGCTAACATGTTCTCTGCTTTATTGCAGCGGGTATTGTGACCAGATCGTCTCCTCCTGTGCCTGAGTCCCGTAGGAATAACAGGANTGCTTTATTGCAGCGGGTATTGTGACCAGATCGTCTCCTCCTGTGCCTGAGTCCCGTAGGAATAACAGGAGACAACATTCTGAGCGATATATTTATAGAAGATTGCACCTCAGGTCTTTCTTACATTCTGGCGGTTCTGACGGCCACACAAGCTGTTAATTCTGTCACACCAGTCCTTCGATGTGTGTGCACTCTTCACCAGTCTTGATTGCAGTCTTTTTGAGCTTGGTCAGAGCTCTAANCTTGCGCCGTCTTTCTCTTGTCTCGCACCATAAAACTTTCAGTAGTGGCTCTTAACATTTCATGGGGTAATACTAATGACAAAGTTCTCTGCATGTCCCTATGGTACGGGAAGTTTCGTACCTAAAACTGATGGTGAGATACTCGCATCTGCTCTTTTACACTTGAGTTGGAGACAGAAATAGACAACGGGAACTATAATTTGGACTTGAAACATTTCTCAAGGGCGTTGCATATTGAGTCTCACTTTGAGATTGCAGTAGAGAGTACGTGAAGCGCACTGCTGCCAGATGGCTACTGATCATAAACATTTATGAAGTTACGCTGTTTTGAAAGAATAACTGCATACATACAAAGATACGTAGTAAAAATGGTTATGTATGAACACTGAAGGGTAAAAAAAACTGGTACAGGCGTGCGTATACAAATAACAGAGGTATGGAACCAATCAGAGTAACGCGATGCGGTCGCCAGCTAGATCGGTTACTGCTGCTACAATGGCAGGTTATCAAGATTTAAGTGAGTTTGAACGTGGTGTTATAGTCGGCGCACGAGAGATGGGACATAGCATCTCCGAGGTAGCGATAACATTTGGATGTTCGCGTACGACCATTTCACGAGTGTACCGTGAATATCGGGAATCCGGTAAAACATCACATCTTCGACATCGCTGCGGCCGGAAAAAGATAGTGTAAGAACGGGAGAAACGACGACTGACGAGAATCATTAAACATGACCGATGCAACCCTTCCTCAAATTGGCGCAGATTGGATTTGTGGACTGTCCTGCAGGATTCATGGTGTGAATTGCCTCCTGCATACGTTCAGACATTAGTCGAGTCCATGCCACGTCGTCTTGCGGCACTAATGCGTGCACGGGGGGCCCTACATGATATTAGGCAGGTCTACTAGTTGTTTTGGCTCCTCCGTGTATTTTATGTATGTCTGTTAACATTACTCATGCCACACAACTCAAATAATCTGCTTAAAAAAAACTAATCGATTTTATTAGCCAACAACCATAACCAGGCGATTGAGCTGTGCAGTTACTTCAATGTTATTAGTATTATAAAAAGGGATTCTAGAAAATAAACGTTTTCTGACAAGAATATAAGTTATAAATATCAATAGTGTATCACATAAAATAACTAAAAAAAAAAAAATTGTTTCACGACGGAAATATGAAATGTAAAACTTAAAGCTATGCGGCGCCAGCCCACGCACCGACCCACTGAGCTACGCACACAATCCACATAACGGCCGCGTAAAATAACGTATACATACAAAAATCCGCTGTAGTAATTTATTTTGTAAAGTTATGTTTATTGTTTTACTATGGCCGTGTGAGTAATTTGAAACTTTTCCCTTTACTCGCGCGTACGTTAAGTTTCATTCTGTAAATAAATAAGTTTTACAGAACCAGAAATATTTTCGTTAACGAACATGTACGGCTTGAAGTTGTTACTTGGCNATAAGTTTTACAGAACCAGAAATATTTTCGTTAACGAACATGTACGGCTTGAAGTTGTTACTTGGCTGTGCGCCATCTTCTCTCTCCCAGCTTCGTGTGTACAGCAGAAATTTAGAACACGTTTTATTACCGTCTCGGGCATGCCCGTGGGTACGAAAACAGTTAATATCCTGAGTCAGACTCCTCTGCAGGGGGCTGGAGTGTAACCTACACGGGAGCAGAAAGGCATACATATTCTCTGCTTTATTGCAGCGGGTATTGTGACCAGATCGTCTCCTCCTGTGCCTGAGTCCCGTAGGAATAACAGGAGACAACTTTCTGAGCGATATATTTATAGAAGATTGCACCTCAGGTATTTCTTACATTCTGGCGGTTCTGACGGCCACACAAGCTGTTAATTCTGTAACACCAGTCCTTCGATGTGTGTGCACTCTTCACCAGTCTTGATTGCAGTCTTTTTGAGCTTGGTCAGAGCTCTAATAGTTGACAGCAGTTGAATGCTGTCAATAGAAAGAGATCACGCCCTTTCCAATCGCAGTGGGTGGATGTTCTCCACCCGAGGGTGGTTCCACTTTACCTGTCAACAGCAGAGCTAACAGAAAATGGGTAAGAAAATTTTTACGGAAATGTCGGGCCGGAATTACAGTAACCGGGAGAAAAATAACCGGCCATTAGCAATTCCCGTCGTTGTACCGGATAAGAGTCGCGACTCGTGTACCGTTAATACCGGTATGGTGTGAGAGAACTACTGTGAAATGGGAACTGGGAACACTCATTCGCACACATCACTCTTCATAAGTGTTCGAAATGTCGTCCACTGTGTATCAGACACGACTCTGCTCTCCTCCTTACGTTCGTGGTTCCTCGGCGGACCTCAGCACAGCTGAGAGATCCACGTACTGCTCTGATTCTGTCTCTCATGTCTTCTCTCGTCGTTGGACGCACGCAGTAGACGATGTCTTTCATTCTCCTCCACAAAAAGAAGTCATCTGGGAATAAGTCTGGGGAACGTGGTGGCCAAGCTGCAAGACCCGTTCGTCCGATCCACCGTCTGGAGAATAACATGTCGGCAACTAGCCTAGTTCTGCGTGGAAAGTGAGTAGGACAGCCATCCTGTTGAAGCCACGGTGTGGATCTCAGAGCGAGAGGGACATCTTCGATCAGCTGATACAAAATATTATCTAGGAAGTCTGTTAATCGCCTAGACATCCACGAAAATAATCGTATATCTACGAGTATGGGTTAAATGAAAACTTTGGCAATGCGATAGAGAAAATCGAAACACACTTCGAATGACCTGTGGGGTGGTGCGAGGAAGGAGCGTAGAGTGACGCACACACTGCGGGTGGCAGAATACACCAAAAAAGAGCAAATAATTTCTGTACTCCTTTTTTTTTTTGGTGGCGAATGGATAATACACATTGTAATTCATGAGGGAATGAAAGTGTTTTATGGTGATGCATGTTTCAAGTCCAACAACGAGCTGCCGTTTGTTGTGCACCAGTTTCTACACACGATGCCAAAAGAATTTCTCTTCGATAAATCTCAGCACGNAACGAGCTGCCGTTTGTTGTGCACCAGTTTCTACACACGATGCCAAAAGAATTTCTCTTCGATAAATCTCAGCACGACATAAGCACTGTAACACTCATATTGAACAGTAGGAAATACCCGTAGTAAAGCAAAGTAATTCTACATCTTCTCTGTTAAGTAAGTTTTACGAGAAAAAAAAATAATTTTTTTTTTTCATTTTACTCGCCCTCGTGTTTATTCTGAAAGAATGTACACAAATACTGAACTATCAACTTATGTGATGCACTACTGTAGAAATTGTTGTGAAATTGCATGGATAATCGAAATAACCACTAATTAACATAATTGTATTAAATATAATTTACACAAAAAAAAGTCATAAGTGCAGCAGAAGTAAATACCAAATTTTGAAGTTGAAACGAAAACTTGAAAGTCCAAAACTGCAAATACGTGACGCCAAAAAATGGCGGCTACAAATTATACCTGGTATACTTGTGTTATATCAGAATTAACTACTTATTTTCTGGGTCTCCTCCATCTCAAGTTATAATATTGTTTAAGAAAATAACAACTAAGGCCAAGGAATTCTAGAATGTATTAGAATTTTACGGAATGGCTCGTGGAAACGCAGAAAAAAAATGGTTAGTGTGAAAAGAGCTTTCTTTATAATTACAATAAAACAACAAAATGCTCTTATTTATATCCCAGAGCAGCGTTACGTGTAGTTATTACGTCTCACTGCTACAACAATTCAATAAAGTTTGGCCTGTAACAAAAGCACTTTTTTAGTTAGTTTTCGTCCTCGCAGACTTATAAAGACATGGCATGGGTATTTAACTATTGTCTGCCAAACCAGCAATTTTTCATTGAAAAAAAAAGACATTTGAAAGTGGCAATTCGCAAAACAAATAGTGCTGGTTGAAAATTTGTGATGTTTAATTCTAAAGGCCAAGAGAAATTCCACGTGAAATAAAAATGTCAACCACAGCAGACTGCAGACAGTCGTCTAGAACGTTTGTCTGACACATGTAACTTAACGGAGATCAAACGGCAAGCACTGGACAGGACAAGTCTGGAAATTAAATTCAACATTCTGAACGTTCCACGAGTCACCAGTGATAAGTCGCGATGCGTTCTAACGTGGCGAGAATTTCTTGTATTTTGAGTTTTGCGGGTTTATATTCTGTTTGTTATAATCGTGATCGTTTGTAGAGTTGCTGTAAATTAATTTTGTACCCTACCATTAAAACTTTTACAAAGAGCAGCATTGTTACGATGTTTTTGTTTTCCTTTGCATAAAGAAAGTTTGTAGATGGGAAACGTTAATAACTGGCCTCTTTGTATTAAACATGTATGGCTTTTATGCAAGAAAACGTGTTCCTTTTTTCCAGATTGTAATTTGTATTATTTTATTTTTAGAACAGTTTTAAGCTAGAATTTTTAAAATCATGTAATCTGAAATAGCTAATGACGAGAAATAAGTTTGTGGTTTATAAAATAACGTGAAAGGGCCAAAATAAAAACTGTCGCACAAATGGAACTGAAATTGTTTAGGTGAAAATATGTTAAGGTAACCTAAGTCAAATCCGGCATTAAAATCCCGCGGTTTAGACACAAATATTGATTGCTCGTACTGAAACGGAAGATGCTGATGGTGCATTTCCAACTCGATTTTCAGTGAATCGCGTTTGTTCTGTGGGCTTAAATTCATATCATTCAATCAAACTAACGCCGGGAAAATGCTTAGAAGCTCTCTTTTATGAATGTGGCTCCCTGCCTTAGAAACTAAGGAATATCAATTGAAATTTTGTTTCTTTCGAGATGACAAATCTCGAAGTGGTGTTCAGTGTTTCTGACTTAAGCAAATATGAATTATAACATAAATATTACTAAGCATGAAAGTAAAAAATATATATTTATTCATCAATAATTTTATTAAAATTGTTTTTGATTCTGTCAGACAAACTGGAAGATATATTCATTATCTGCATATAAAATTAATGTACCAACAAATCCCTAAAAAGCGTATAAGGCAATCAATTATAGCCAATTAATAACAAAAAATGTTACGCTATTTCATAAATAGATATATTGATACCGCAGCTTCAGGAAAACTAAAACTAGGTCAAGTGTAATTTTTCTAATTAATTTGGCTTCCGGTTGGTTCCATCACCAAAAAAAAGGTTTGCAGAAATAATTCGAAATGATAGAAATTGAAAGTATCGTAGTATCAGCAAAAGAGAATCTTTCTACATTGTCAACGTAAATTTTGAGTATCAAATTTGGTACCATTCTAATGATCTCGCTGGAGGCATACTTCTACAAGTTAAAAACAAGTAGTTACCAATAAAGCTTAAATATCATCAATTATCTACCAATATATGCAAAAAATGTTGACCAACTAATACAAATAATAGTATTACCTGGTTTATGTAGAAGGAATTTTCTACAAGACTTTATGGTAATCGGTCGAGTATGTTCTGAGTTATTATGTTAGTCTCTAAAAATGTCATTTTGGTAACAGTGTGATCGTAACTTTAGTTCATAGCGCCAGTGTTATTTGGTTAGTGTTTTATGCCACATCGTAGGTAGAACTAAACTTATTTAACTCAATATTAATGTGCTGAATTGAAGTAAGAGAATATTATATATATAATATTGTTTGTGAAGTTTAGTTGAAATTTTAGGTTACAAATTTTCACGCTACACTACAGAAGTTAAGAATTGCGTATTTAACGATCCCAAAAATAACTGTCAGTATGCCAAATTGGATTGAAATCTCTTTAATGGTTTCGTGGGGAAAAAATATTTGACCCAAACAGAAGCGAGGTAAATATTTATAAATATTAGTATTTCATTATTTTGTGAATAATTAAATGATTATATCTATAGCTGGGACCACGGTGGTGTAGTGGTTGGACCAGATTATTCGCCTCCCACCTAGGTGAACCGCCTTCAATTACCGGCAGGATCGCTCCTGGATTTTTGCAGGTGGGAATCATGCCGGACGATGCTGCTAGTCGGCGGGTTTTCTCGGAGATATCCCGTTTCCCGCCGCCCTTCCATTACGGCGCTGCTCCATCTCACCTCGCTTCACCCTCATCGACTCTCAAGACCTCGATGTTAAGAGCCACCCAAATATCTTCACTCCTTGTAACGATACTATTAATGCGGTAATTTGTTCATAGTCGTTTCGGTAATGTCTGAAATATGATTTGGAGTTATTTTATTATAGTAAAACGGGGGGAAAAAAAGAATGAATTACTAAATTCTTACCTAGAGGCACCGTCAACTTAATAAGTTCAGTTGAAATAAGTCTATCTGTTCGGTAGATATGGAGTTCTATTATGAAATATTTATATGGTCACCAATTTAAAAATAAGTATGACATACATCATAGAGATGTAAGGTAACCTACAATAGCGGTACCTACTAGTATGCCAACCTTTCATGGCTATTGTAGATAATTGGTTACATGTTGCACAGAGAGGTTTTATTTGCCCGGTGCTGTACGCTGTGAAACTCGGTGCTCAAAGATGTTGCTTGGGGGTGAGTGATTCGTAAATCATTCTGCTCTTTTTCATTATGACTGGTCCATATCACTATCACAGAACACAAAACCTGTAGCTTATATGTTGTGATAACGAAACAAATTATTTGCCAGTTTAAGTACATCATGAATCAAATAATTCCTACTTGCTACACCACAAAAAAAAAAAAAATTTTGAAAGGGTTAAATTGTTGCTTATATATGATTTTAAGAGATTTATATTTGGGTGGCCCCCTCTTGCACAATGGCAGACGAAAACACTAAGCTAGAGTGTAAATTGCTTTCTATTAATAAGTACTTGTACCATACCAAGTTAAGTTAAAATCGGTAAAAATCGTCCTGTTGTTATAAATAAAACACTTGCCTGAAAAATTTTTATTCCAACAATTTTTAAACTCTTATTAGAGTCTAGTATTCTAAAACAACATCTGTAAAGAATGAAAAACTATCCGTTTCCTTGAATGCCAAATATGGCGGAAATCTACTTATTGGTTTCCCAGATATTAGGTGTTACGTTTCTTTTTCAAATGACGCTATATTTCAAAATGTCGTTCAAAAGGGCTGTGAATTTAAGAGAACTTAAACCTCGTGAAAGTAAGACTCGGTGATCCATGATTACGTAACAATATTCTAATGATACGGTAAATGAAATAAAGACCACTTACAGTACCGATTGCGTCATGCAAATGGTTAAAGTAACGCTGCAGAAACGTTACTGCAACACGCCGTACAGGAAAAGGCTTGAGAAAAAAAAGGGGTGGGGGGAAGCTTGCAGCCAGTACCCAGTTCTTAAAACGGCCATACAATAGCCTAAACAGGCAGAAGTATGCATTTTAAGAGGCAGATCATTATTCATGCCAGTATAATGATTATGGGAAGTTGGTCACAAGGGGATGGGGGATCGGATGGTCGCAGCTATCTCCCATGAATCGCGTCATGGAAGGCTATTTCCGAATACAGTATGCCGCATCATCGCAGGTACATCGAATTGCTGGAAAACATGCGTCCTTCTGAGCATGTTGAAAGAAGAAAAAAGCCTTCGGTTCGAGAACATGTGCCTATATTCAAAATCGCTCCAGCAACAGAAATATTATCGACTGGCCCGAGTACTGCCAGCTGTTGTTGATGGTGTTGGGTCATTGCAACGATAATGATGCAGTCATGCCACCGAGTGAAGCATTGCCAAACTGCATATTTGTCTTTGATGCCATTGCCTGCGAGAAGCAAAAGTGTTTCCACGAGTACTTTAGCAAATTACGACACTCAAAGGTGGACTGCGTGTTCCTCTGCCAGACTTATTCGCGCTTACCAAAACAGCTGCTCTGTGACAAAGTAGACATGTTGGTGTTGCTTCGCATGGACGATATGCATTTGTGAAATGTTTACGAAAATCATGTTAATACGGACATGCCGTTATTGGTTTTTAAGCATCTGTGTGCCTTGTGCTGGAGAGACAAGTATGGATTTTTGACGATCGTTAAGGACTGGCCACTATACAATGGTATGAACCGACAGGTATTGGATCACGGGGGGTTAACCAAACTAAATAAAATAAACTTAATTAAACTAAACACATTAATAAATAACAAAAGTAATTTCAAAAACATTTAAAAATAAAAATTAAAAATATTTGAAAAAAATTAGAAACACAATATACCAAAAAAAAGTACAAAAAAATATTTAATTAAAAAAATATAAAAAAGATATATGTGCATATATATACTATACTTAATACTAATTACTCATATTGATGACTTCGAATTTTTGGATAGTGGTGGCGGTGGGGAGCTCTGCTTTTACTGGTTCCTGTATAGATTCTGGTACCAAGGGCCCCTCCAACTCTAGTATACTAATAATGATTTAGTGTGTATATACGACCACACGGTGAAACGTACACCAAGGGCTGCCTCGGGAGACTAGGGACTTGCCTGAACATTACATGCGAGATTAATTAGCACACTTGAACACAACAAGCCAACATGTTAGACAGACATCACGGCACTGACATTCACCACAGCCAGGAGGCTGGAGCTTAACTCCCCAGCCGAACACAAAAACACGTAATATTACTTTAAAATAGCCAACACAAATAAACAGCCTTCATACAGGTCCGGTGCCCAAAAAAAAAAACCCTGCTACATGGTGCCTTGCCACCGACCCAATGATTTGAGTATGTGTCGGGGTGCATTTGTTTTGCAAACATCCTGTGTGTTATGGGAGTCAAGGCTCCTGGTCACATGACACCAAGGCCATTCGGTGGCACATGGGGGTTCAGCGGCAGGATTCGATCAGTTAATCGTCAACCGTTGATAATTCGGGCAAAGTAGCCTCAAGCTGCGCCTTGACAAAGACGAAGATGGAGGTTGTCTCGTACCAAGAAAAGAATGGAACCTGCGATGCTGGTAGAAGAATAGTTCAAAATGTTGGCGAACCCGAACGATCCGAGGATTCTGTTACTAAACATTTCGTCCTCGAAACTGGTAATGCTATCATATCGGAATCGCGCAGTATGTTGACCGAACAAAACACATTCTTTCGCAACTATCTGTCCGAGCTCGGGGCGAATATGAATCGTGTGATGACCGAGATAGCCCGCGATATGGTGGCCATGGACGAGCGCGTAACGAGTGCTGAAAGGCAAATTGCCAACAGACTGAATGTGGCATACGTACAAAATGAAGAGAATCTGAAAGGGCTGAAAGATTCTATAGGTCATACAGTCACTGCCTCGGTTTCCCGTCTCGCTACGAAAACTGATATTCAGAATCANTTTGTCGGAGACCCATTGACTTAACCTATAAAAGAGAGCAACAGTAGCTATTTTTAATTAGTGCGACGTCGGACATTGCTAGTGACTTACATCGGACGATTCAGTATGTTCGCTTGAAGTATTTACTCTCCAAGAGGGCTAACATTTCACGTGGCCTTATAAATGACGAAATTTTTAAGCCCATTACTCGTCGTCTCAAAGTGCTCAGAGAGAGCTGTGGAGCACCCATAGTCATGAAGACCTAAATCGACGATACTGCTGATCCTATGAAGAAGCGGGAATATGATGATGTACAGACAGATCAGGACGATGGATCGGAGGTGGACTTGCCACAAAAGAAATAGGCACAGAAGAGATTCTTCAAACCCAATTCTCTGGTTCGTCGCTACCTACGATCGTACATATCTTGCAATGCATATACAGGCATAATGATAAATTGTTCCTCGGCGCTAATGAAATAGATTTTCTACCTGGTGGTATCCTTCAAGTATGCGATTACAAGACCCACGGAACCCCCGGACTTTACGAACTTCTATTTCGCAAGGAGCCCAGTGAGTTTACAGAATCCTACCTGCTGAAATATAAGACGTTGCTCGAACTCATGCAGGCACTTTACCAAGATAACAATCATGAGTAAGGTGTTTATAAGGACGAAGATCACCAAAAATCGACATTCTCGCAGACCGCTTCAGTGGCCTAGCACTGAAGAGCGGCGAAGGTCTGAAGAAGACAGACGACGACAAGAGTATCGACTATGTATTCTGGGACGACTCGAACGAGCTGGTCGATGGACTACGACTACTGCTCGCTTCGCAATGGGTTGGAAATTACTCGCTCACTAACGAGATGATTTCAACCATCGAAGAACTGGAGGAGGTAGGCTATATAGAATGAGTCGATTGGGAATCGAAAATGAACTGCACACGTCTGCGAGACGCAACTACCGTCGCCGCAAGGTCGTGATATGTGGGATGAACGACCTATTTCAAGACGACTTCGTCGAGATGACACTGTATGCTCAGATCAACAGGGGCTACAAATACATGTTGACTGTCATCGATGCGTAGAGTAAATTCACCAGGATTAGACCTGTCAAGTCGCCGAATTCAGACGATGTCACTGAGGCCATCCCTGATGTCATGTATGAAGGACACATCCCTGATCGTCTACAAACCAACCAGGGAAAGGAATCCTACAATGCAAAGAAACGATGCCCGATGAAGAAACATAACATAAATCATTATTACACATACAACAATTTCAAAGCTTCTATCGTCGAATTGTTCTACAGGACTCTGAAGGGGCAATATGTGGAGGCATTTCGCTGCGAATGGCAACTCCAAGTGGCTGGATATACTTCCAAAACTCGTACGCGAGTAAAATTCTACAGTGCACTCGACCACACGCATGAAGCCCGAAGACATCAAGGAGGACTCCATGCTTCGAGCCGTGTATGCTATTCCGAATAGGAGGGACCCACGCAAGGCTAAAGCCAAGGTTTGGGATCTTCAAACAGAAATGCATCTTCGAGAAAGGATTTACAGCGAATTGGAGCCCCGAACACTTTCGTGTGTGATGTATACGCAACTGCTCTGAGGACCCACTTTCTCGAGGATCTGAATAATGTTCCCATCCGTGGAGGTTTCTACACACAGGAGATCCTGCCTACAAAGTTTCGAAACTGTATTTGGTCGTGGAAATAGTGAAACGATTTAATGGACGGCCTTATGTCAAAAGGTGGGTTTCCCAGCCGGCTAAAATTCCTGGGTCGACGATGCGGACATCGAGAGGTGAACACAGAAGTTTGAATTTAAAATACTTTTGTATATGTGTTTACTTATGTCGTAATTTACTGAATAAATTATGTGTAAAAAAAATTGTGTTTTGTTTATCATAAAAACCTCCACTTTGTATAAAAATTATTTTTAGTAAAAGAACTTACATTTAAAATTAATTCATAAAATTAAATTTGACGATTTAAATGACCGCATCACCATTCAGTACGGGTCGATAGCACTCTTGTCGATATCTCTGTTGGTTGAAACGAGTTACCAGTGCGCTCTAATGGGCGATACTAAAAATAATTGGACAGTAGATATGGCATGGGGTGTAAATCATAAACAAATACGGCTGCCACCTGATGGCTAAATCACCAGCTCGCCTGGTGGCAAAATCGACTATTAATACACTATGGCCACCTATGTGTTTAAAATGAAAACATATGACAAATGAAAAAAACAACACGATGCATCAATACAATTGAATGTGTATGGGTGAAAGGGGTTGAGGCCTGCCAATTAATAACCCAATGAAAGACATTGGTGGCGGGTCAGTCGTCTACTGGACGTGGTGCTGGGAAATCCTCTAGAAATAAATGTTTTTAAATATGTTTTAAATATTTGTTTCCTAATAATATTTTAATATTTTTTTTATAGTTTTTACATATAGAAAATTTTTTTTTTTTTGTAATTTTAGGATAAAAATTTTTTTTTTGGTTTTAGGTCATTCAGGTAATGGGCACGGGGTCACGGTTAAGGTTATGCGCCAAGATCGAGGTCACCCAGATCCAATATGGCCACCGACCAACCGGAATGACAGAGCATGAACGACTCTGACGCCCCTATCCTCCATTCCCTTGTGAACGACTTCCCATATGCCACGGCGTCTTGCTCGTGAAGAATGTCACTACCTAGACCTATTGGAACGGGGTCATAAGGTCAGATGGCAGGAAGTCTTACAGTCTGCTCGTCGTATAGTTATTCACATTATCTGTGCAGTCGCCACTGTGACGCGATGTGTGCACGCTTGGACACGTACGAGTCGTACGTCACGTGGTACAGGCACAGGTCCTGCTAGACGCACCACACGTAGAGAAGATCGTCGTGTCCGCCGACGTGCTCTAGCAGAACGTGGCACCACATCCCTCAGAGAGATCGTGCAGTCTGTGGGACCTGCACTACATTTGCAAATATGAACACGAACCATTCGTTGCCCTCTGAACGACGCTGGTCTACAGGCACAGCGGCATCGTCCAGCATTATTCCCACTTGTGAAAATCCGGGAGCGACCCCACTGGGAATCGAGCACGTTTCACCTTGGTGGGAGGCGAGTTTTCGAGCCGCTCGGTCAAAGGCGTACCCAACACGTGTTTAAGAATCACTGTATCTCATGACTGAGCTGATAATGATAGTAAACCAAGTTTAGTATATATAAATTGAATAGTTCTTTAGATACGGTGTTCTATTATAAAATATTTACACCACCACCATTTCGATAGCAGGTTTCTCATAAACTAAAACCGTACATATTTAAGGTAGGTTACTCTACGACTACTTGCTTGTCGAAAGCGTCCGTAATCGGTTCAGCGGTTACCGAGGTATGGCGTTTTATATTTTTTAATGTAAAACCAACTTTCTAACTGCATGAAAGACAAATGAGGGCACTGATTTCTGCATAAGTTCAACGTACAGAATTTGGTTTAAGTCTGTTTAATGGTTTCCGAAAAAAAATAAAGTAACACACACATTTCAAAATGGCTGCCATTTTTTAAATAAGCATTTGGTATGTTCAGAATGTATAAAAATTGTAGGCCGTACTAAGGGGCGTGCAACAAGTGCGGCCGCACCAGGCTTCAAGCCCGGAGAAATATATATAATAAAACATATTTAAATATTAAGGATTCGTTTGATTGTGAGTTATAGATATTTCACGATAAACTGTATATATTCAAACAAGTTTGTTAATAAGATGTAAATTGCTTGTCAGTAAAATGTTAGGCGTGAGGCGCTCGAGAGCAGAGCATATTGTTGGAAATGTGATTGCGTTGTCCAGGAGAAGGGGGGAGGGAGGGGTTACCAACTTATTTCGAAGGGAAGGGCTGCACAGAAGTTCTTGTAACTTGTCTCGCTTTCGCTAGGGACGGCGCTGAAAAGTCGCGTATCATTACTAATGAAGCTTTTTTTTTTTACCAAGTTTTTGTGGAACTTGTCGAAAGTTTCCCTTTTAACATGTGTGCATGCATGAATGCAATTTGATAAAACAACCTTTCGTCTGCCAAACAAGCTGAAATTAATTCTTTGTAACATGAAAACGCATAAAAGTAATTATGTTTCATACAGAAATAGAATACTACACTCATATCCACTTAATATGTAAAACAGCAGTATATGAGTTATTGTCTTGCAGGAAATTACTTGCGACACTCCCAATTTTTTTCTTCATAAAGCGAAGTTTTAGTTAAATATTAAAAAGGGAAAAAAAAGTTATGGCAAATTGATCTGAAATTGGAAGTTTGCAAGTACACCGAACGCACACACCATATCATGCGAACTATTGCTACGTATATATCAGATCGGATGAACATGCTCACAATTTGGATAGACCGAGCGTATACTCATATCACATACAACACACAACTAATGAACACGAACATGCAAAAGTCAGACGTACATAAACACGGACAAGAGGGACACTCACTCCCAATTAGACTAGAAAATTCACCCAACCGACGAGTAGACATACAGACTCAGAAGTAGGACATCTGTATCAACACGAATGCGCATAACACATGCAAAAGGCTAGTATCAGCTACTTACTTACAAACAAATCATTGAAAATACGTCAAAAAATAAAATGCTTCTACTCAAAAGCAATCTTTTTTAATATAAATGTAGGGTTTTCAAATTATATCATCAATGTTATCATGCCTTAAATCGAACAAGGCCATCGCAACAATTTCTGCGTTTCAGTATGTTATTGCTGCGTGGTAACAAATTCGACTCCAACGCCTTTCGGAACCTGGGACCATTAGCGAGTTCGTTAAAGGGACTGCTTTTCACGTTACTTGCCCGTAGAGAGCTCTCACCGTAACGAAAGGCATGCTGGGAAACTTACATAAATAAGTGAACGCAGAACGTTCCAGTTCGTGCATGAGGAGACCGCATTCACACCTTCCGCTGAAAATCGTTGAAGGACGGCTCGATGGATATTTAACGTGTCGCTCTTGCGACTCGCAACTTCTTCACATCTCACCACCTCGACCTGCACTCCTTCTATGGCTTCCTCCTATTAGTATCGCCAAAGCCGATGGGACGACGAACTCTTCACAGGACCTCTCTTACAAATTCGTCAGTGCTTTTAGTCTGCAGTTCACACGTCATAGCTCATATGCTCGTTTGTTTCGACTTATTAAGAGCCTGCCTGCAACGTTTTCCTCCTTTNTTGGCCGAGAAGCGCGGGAGCTATAAGGGCGACACTGGCACGCGATACAAGACCGCACTTGCAACCAGGCAGCGGTTGGGGAAGGTTAGCTCTCCCCTTCTGGCCTAGCCTTTCTACCCTTCAGGTAACTCGGTCGGCTACCGCTGTCTTAGGCTCGGTAGGCACGCGAGTAGACGATGGAGTCGACAGGGCGACAGGAAGCTGGAGGTACGGAACACAGGAGAGTGGTGACTTCTGTCCCTCCTTCCTCCGTTGCTTCGAGCTCAACACATCACAGAACAGAACACAACACAGAATGGCACCAACCAAGTAAGAGACACACAGCACCAATAGAAAATCGGAAGCAACCTCGTTCAGATGTTCCGACAGAAAACGTCTTTTCGCCATTGAGTGAAGATAATACTTCAAATGATAGTCAGGACAGCTCCAAAACGGCTGTAACACAAAAAAAAAACACAAGTCGAAAAACACTCGCTACCCCGGTGCACATCCTAGACACCTCGAGACTTAAATACCTGGCTCTCCAATTCGGCGATAAGTACCTAGTGCAAATATCAGTCATTAACAGACAACACGTGAAGGTGCTTGTAGAAAAGAAGAACCGCTCTTCTTTCTGCAAGTTCTTAGAATACCAAGAATTACAATACTACACGCACGCTCAGAAAAACGAAAGTCCAAACAAGATAGTCATCAAAGGACTTCCACACAACGCGGACACAAACCAAATAATGAGCGAGATTAAACAATATGGGTTTAGTCCAATTCATGTCTGGAAATTGACGCATCTGCAGTCATTTGGAGCTGCAGTTAAAAAAACACAAAAAAATACGTCGGACTGAAAATACGCTAACTTTATTACATGTCAGTTCACATAGAAATTTATAAACACCGTCCTAAAGATGTGGTGCAGTGCATGCGGTGTTGTGCACTGGGCCACACTCAGAAATACTGCACACTTAGGCCAGTCTGCACTCTGTGTACGGGACAGCGCACAAAGGCGGACTGTCCCGTCAAAGAACAAGACAAAACAAAGTGGGAATGTACACTTTGCAAAAAAATACAGGACACTCGGCTGTATGGAAACCGTGCGAAGTACTCCAAAAGCACATCGAGGCACGCAAGCAGAGGATGGGACTTAAACCCGCCAAAGAAACACAAGACTCTAGGCAGGAACTCTGGGGAAACACACGAGTAAACATTCAGTCAAAGGCTGAATTCCGTCCCCTTCAATCACAAAAAAAGGCAGACTGAACAGGGAAACACACACAGGGAACAAGCACCCAAACAACAGCAAAGGGGAAAAACCACAACAAAACAGAAGAAGGGACGACAACACAACAGAAAATACGGCCATGTTCGCAGAAATGCACTAACTGGCCGCTTTTCTGCAAGAAACACACTTCGTAACCACAATGGACCACTTAAGGCCCAAAATCACACAGGCGAAAGATATGACAACATTACAGAAGAAGTAGATGCTGCTTCTCACAGCACTCGCCACTTTACCTCATTAAACAAACAAATAATTTAGGGCAACACAAAATATACTTAATATTGAATTTAAAAAAAAAATTCAAAAAATAAAATAACCTATAACAACTGCCCCAAACCGCAGCAAACCGTAAAGATAATACATTACACACATCTTTCGCCTTGGAATTCTCTGATCGGTCCGGGACGGAAATTACGACGTTTAATAAAACTGCATGGCTCCGGCCGAAACATTTGAGTCGTCCTCCTTACACAGGGCTGGATACAACACCACTAGCTACTCCACACGACTTCAAGGCCAATATGTAAACAGACACCGTCCACATAGGGCGCCCTGCCCAGGCTGGTTATGTTGGAACTCGGGAAAGGTGGGGAATAGCCCCAACTAACACTCGTTTTCTATGTCGATAGACACACATGCCAGACGAGGTAGGGGTCGGAAGGCTAACGAAACCAAACTTAACTTAATTAATGAAACTAAACCAATTAAGAATACACAAACCTTTTTTATGTAATAATAAAAATATGTATAAAAATATAAAAAAATAATTTGAAAAATATATATATATATATATACATACACGTATATAAATATATACTATACTTCATACTAACAACTCACAATTTCGCACTGACTTGATAGTTTGTTGCAGGTCGGGAAGAAGACTTTGACTTCGAGAAGGGGGGCTCTACTGTTACTGAATTCAGTAGATTTTGGTACCAGGGGCCCCTCCAATTCTAATAAATTAACAAGGGCTTTTTAATTTTCACTGTCACAAACGAGGAAAAGCTAATCGTACCCCGTGGGCTGCCCCGGGAGACTAGGCACTCACCCACACATCACATGCGAAATTAATTAGCACTCTTGCAAACAACAGATCAACATGTTAGACAGACATCGTGACACTTCACATTCACTCCAGCCGGGAGGTTGGAGGGGAGCTTCACTCCCCCACCGAAAACACGAATACGTAAATCGCAACTATATCCTACTGTTAACAAACTGTTAACAATCCATCGTTAAGTATTGTAATACTAATCGCAGTTATTAAAATTAATTGACTTTTATATTTTCACACGTATTATGTTGTCACGCTGCCGGCTCCGGAAAAAAAATTATATGCGTTCTGCACATGCGTAGATTTCGTTTGCGCCAAGGATAAATCACCCGAATCAGAGCCGTTAGATTAAGGCTTCGGCCGTGGCTTAACTGAGGCCTTAGCCAGCGTTATAACGTTCTGGAACACAGAAGAGGCCTGGGTTTGACTTGAGCTGAACCGAAACTTTTGTAAAACGTTCTGGAATAGAGACCTTAGTCTGGGATTCACTACTGTTTCCAGCAGAAGCGCCCTACGCCTCCAGCTCGATCCTGGACGGGCCAACGCACTGGGCGGCGACGCAGCTCCGATAGTGTTTTAGTCAGTCAGTAGAGGCGAGGTTAGCAACTTGGCTGGACTGCGGGTGTGTTCGAGGGCGAGGGTCTCAGCGAAGGAACTGTCCCTTGGGATTTGTTCCAGGCCAACTATTGTGCCGACTGCAGGTGCCTTGAGCTGATAAGTGCGCCTCAGTTCTTCGTTGTCGGGCCCTTCGTGCAGTTTACTCTCCGCAGGGATGTCAGGTACTGTTGTGAAAGTGTTCCTGACTTCGAAACTGGAAGGCTCGATGTCTTGTCGATCGTTTAAGGCCCCCGCCTAACCTTGTTCTCGCACTACTTTGCAGAGCGTTTTAAATACACAATTTTCCACGAAAACAATTAAAAGCACGCCCAACAAACTTTCCTACGAAAAGAACAGATGAGGTCTTTTGAGTACTTTCAGAATGTCACACACGTTAGAAACACCATATCAGATTACTCAAAAAACGGCCTTTTCAGAGCGCCGTAGCGCAAAATATACGCATCAGATACACACAAAACTACTCAATGGCCCTACACTCATCCTTCCTACAGACTTTACTCCAACAAAATGTCGCCGCTGAAAGTTCCATAGGTGCATGTAGTGCGACCAGGACACTGCACACCAGTTCAGAGCCTTGCACTTAAGGGCGATGGCGCACTTGATGCGCGTGGCAGTGTCGTCCTTATCGCTTCCGCTCTTCTTGGCCTCAAACGCGGGAAAAGGCGGGAACCGTAGCTTACATGTTACGATCATCATAAGCCCGAAGGCTGTTACGAACCCCGGGAAACAGTGAGTCAGCCTGGGTGACTGGTCAAGATGAAGTTGTGGCAGTTTACCACACTGTCTTACGCAGTGTGAAAATTGTGCTAGCTCCTTCAACCGCTTGAAAAAAACTCCTAGAGCCAACGTCTGGATACCTGGAGTGTGAAACAGCTCTAACCACTTCGGCAGATGGCATATTATGTTGTGACGTTAAATTTAATGGTTTGTCTCTCTAAATCACTTAAATATCATCGAACAATGTTTTCACATTAATTCTCCATATTATATTTAACCGACGTGTATTAATTTCGTTTTGTATATCAACAATACAATTTATTGGCGACCCTGCCGTGTTATTGACAGCGTTGAACAACGAAGTTCAGTGAAATTGCCGTAAGAATTATTTTTCAGATATTTAGTATTTATACTTAAAAAAATGAGTACAAATGTCTGTTAGTGGCTATGGTAAATGAATCGAAAATATACGTTCAATGAAATACGTTTTGAAAGAATAGCTCGGGATATAAAAGAAATGCAATTTTTTAAGTAAAAAGTTTTGGAAGAGGTGTTCTTAAAATATACTAAAAACTGTATATAAAATATATAGCGGCTCAATTCATGCACTAGGTAGACAAGAGGCGCCATAAATTATATTCTTGAGGAGGTCTAACTTTAAAAAAACTGAAAAGATCTTAAATTACAGGCGAGTCATGCAATATATGTACATCGTGTGGCGAACAATGTAAGAAAGTTTTTCAACATAGTGGTAATTTATTGGTATCAGATTTATGTTCTTTCTTTCACGAGTCATTCCTTTCTCATTCTTAATTATCACACTCGAGTGTCTCTGTTATTTACGTGTAAGGATGTGTAAGTTGCCCAATTTATTTCTCCCTAACGTTGTCAACAATTTTTCTCAAGAGTTCAGTTTTCTCTCCTTTTGACACTTTAATATTTATTCAAATTTCTGTCTCTATTAATGAAAAAACTATAATTAATTGCATGTCTACACACACCAGATTTTATCGATGAATGTGTTGAGTTGGTTTTCCACATTTGAAAGTTTTCGGGTCTACGAACATACTACAAATAATATAGTTTAGAAACATTCCACATGTTTACATGTTTGGTCGGTAGCACAGAGCTAAAATATTTTGAATTTTTTTGTTAAAGTTAATTAATTATTACTTAATATTTAAGCGGTTTTACGCGTGCTTTCGAATCCTGTTTACAACAACAGAGTGAAAAATTTTGGAGCTCATTAATACCTAAATAGTATCATGTTCGTCACAAGGCAATTTAATAAAATCAAATAACCGGTTTATTATAGCATGGAAATTTGTATTGCAACTGAAAATCGTACTCATGTATCAAAGCAAAACTATGTATAAAATGGTATTATACTTGTTGAGTATACTCGTGAAAAGCCCAATTACTACTCGGCCTCGAAATAACAGCTAGCTCTCTCGTAATAACAGTTAGACCTCTCGTAATATCAGCTAGCTCTCTCGTAATAACAGCTAGACCTCTCGTAATAACAGCTAGCTCTGAACTGTTCGCGCTCGACACTCAAGTCTCTTAGTCGTGCTGCCCGTAGGTCAGAAACCATCATCAATCCCGTACATTCAACACTCGACCGTAAAGATTGAACGACCCGGACACAAATAGCCCTCATTCATTGGGAGTAATTGTGAAGCAAACATATTTTCATCGCTGGATATTCATTTACCGGAGAGTTGTCATCCTGTTAGAAAACACTTGTTTTGTAATCCACTTTTCCTACATACAATTAGTGTGTTTAAAAGTTTCCTTTTTTTTTGGTAGAGCTGCCGTATATTCAGAATTTAGCATGCCTCAATACACTTTGATGATGACAAACATCCAGCGCTTAATTGTTTGAAGCCCGAAACACTGTTTGTGAAGAGAACGGCGTGAAAATGGAAATAACTTAATTAACTAATCCGTGTACAACTGATACGTAATAAGCTGGACAGTCGATTTTTTGAAAACTGAAGAACGCAGACTTTCATCTGTGTTTGGCGCGGAGAGAAGTACTCCGTTAGAATTTGGAAATACAAAGATACGCACAAAAACACTAGCCTGCGGTTGAGCACACAAAAATCATGCACCGTGACATCAGCAATAACTACAATGGAGTGGTGTACAATTTGAGACCGAAAACAAATGATATCCCAAATCTTCGGTCTCTGCGTCTCTCTTTATTTGTATTTGTTTACGTCCGTGAATTCAACTTTATGAACCAATGAAACCGATTCCATTTAAACAAGGTTCAGGAAAATTTTTAACAACCCGGTGATGACGCTTAAAATGTTTGTATCTCCTACTTGCCACTTAAAGTTATATGTCACCATAATTTCGTAGAAAAAAATAATTGCGATTTGAACAGAAAACGAGAAGTGGAAATTATTCAAACATTTTTTAAAATTAAAATTCTGCAGATAACCTTATTATTCGATATACAACAAAACTCATTCGCAGGAACTTTGTTTTTAAAGTTTGTGAAGATGGACTTCTGATGTACTGTCAAATAAGATTTTAATGTATGTTTTCATGCGCCACATACTTAATAATTTCCACAGGTAGGAAACGTTTACGTATTTTAACATGGATGTTCACTTTTTTTCTCATTTTTCAGGTAACTCAAAGAAAGGCATATTACTAACTGCAGAAAATGAATTTTCCAGTTATTTATATGAGCAACTAATATAACTACATTGATTGTATTTCGTAACAAACCCGTTCGGACTCGAATTAATTCCCAAGCTCAAGTGTTGCATTTATTTAATATTTAGGTGTGCGCTGTACTTGTGCTGAGCGTGATTCCAGCATACAGCGAACAACGTGCTGCGTGTTCGGCGTCATCGTAGTTAACCATTCACAAACGACAGGAACAGAAACGTTGGCAAAATGTGATTACTTGCAAGGACGACACAAAAACACCGAGCACTTAGTTCAATTCAACAAACAGTACGAGTCATAAATATACTTAATTTACAACATATCCACAATCGTGGGAAACAGGACTGAAACCTATCAACCAGTGGCGTTTGGTGAAGTTTTGCAAGGTAAGCTGGTGCTTGCTCAGTGCTGTACGCACTCGGCGCACGACGCAAGAACCAGCAGTAACCAGAGTGGAGCCGGGAGAAACTGAATATACTGCGCAGTGACGCGTGGTGAACCGTTGCAAGGTAATCTGGTGCTTGCTCAGTACTGTACGCACTCGGCGTACGACGCAAGAAACAGCAGTAACCAGAGCGGAGCCGGGAGAAACTGAACATACTGCGCAGTGGCGCGTGGAGAACCATTGCAAGGTAAGCTGGTGCTTGCTCAGTGCTGTACCCTGTTGCGTGATGGTGTACACTCCCACCATCGAAACGTAGTTCGGCAGGTGATGCCACAGGACGCGTGAAATGAGCCCCTCGCTGCTCTCTTGTGAGTGGTCGGAATGCATTCTGTTTCCCTAGGCTGCCCGGTGGTTACTGGCTCCTGCTGCGTGAACCGAGAATGTACAGCAGTGAGCAAGCGCCAGCTTACCTTGCAACAGTTCACCACACGCTGTGATACTGTGGCTACTTACGAGAAAACAACGCGGCACCCATTACACACGCGTTATGACGTCAACTTCATTACGTTTAAGTGGCCGATGTATAAACTAGCAAACGAGTATGTATAGAACACAGCAAAACAGAGATTACCTTACAACAATTCACCACAAGTCGTTGCTATTTGCTTATCTCTATAAAAGTAACAACTAAATATCAAATAATAACTTTCTTTCACCAAACACCTTACAAAATAAACATTTATCAGCTGAAAGTTCCGGGTTCTCTCATATGACACTTTTCGTATTTCTTTAAAATATGGCCTACTATTTAAGACATAGACACAAAATCTCATAGCACCACCTGTAATCGCTTTCAGTTTCCAAAAAATCACCGTATCTAGATCTGTCCGATGATAAATGAGGTCGTAACGAAATCTAATAAGCGTAGAACTTATCAATTAAGTTTAAATTTATTTAATTGTATTGATTCATACAGTTATCACTTTCGGTTTTACATTTGTATTCGTGGGCAGTTGCACTCCTGAAATTAAAATAACAATATGTCTGCGGTTTATAAATATTGATGCAGAAATTTTATAACTATATTCTAAAAATGTTACAGTTTGCATGGAAGGTTTCAAAGGAAAAATAAGAAGGTGTTTTAAATTTGGCAATGGCACAGACGTCATTAAGTATTATGTATGTAACACATTATTTAAATCGGCTGAAAATATATATAAACCTGAATTATTATTGACACTGTTACGCGTAATTTATGTATATTGAGTAAATTAAATGTTTCTGCCTCATCCGCAGTCCAATTCAGAATTTCCAGAGACACCAGAAATAGTTTTTTAAAAATTGCTTCTCGTTATCTTTGAAATGGCTGCGTAAACTACTTGAGAATATATCGTAGGTTTTTTTTTGACAGGGTAGGCCGGATGACGTCCAGGTTCTCACGAAGATCAATGAAAACTTCGCCTTTAACAACGTGTCGCCCAGCACAGTGCAAATAACCACACACAACCTTCGTTAAGGCGTAGGTTCTCAGAAAGGAAAACCTACTGCCCAGCTGCATTAAGCATGCTTTTAATTTGCAGCAAAGCACAGAATATGATTCGAACATTATAAAACGAATCCCAGTATTACTTCGTATTTTGAAATGTTTTAACATAAGAGGAAAATGTTTTTAAAAAGTTTTCTTTGATGTTTTGATTAATTGTAAATTGGAGTACCTCAGATGAACTAACACTTAAATAGACTGCGTTGTATTTGTGCTTGTTCCGAACGATTGGATTAAGTGAAATTTTTCTTTCAAATGCGCGTACTTTCAGTCAGAATGCTTTCAGGAAGGTTAACTTCTCAGCCAAACGGACTGGGATATTTTGAACGTAGGTGGTTCAAACATTCATCAGCAGGTGGCGAGGCGCCTATTTCAGTCGTGACGTGAGGTCAGCTGCAGGAAAGGTTTTCATTGGCCTGCGCACCGACTTTGGAAGCAGCACCAAACATTTCGAAGTGCAGGCACAGGCCTCTCGTCCGTTCGAGGTGAATTGACTGCTGGCTACATACATTTACAACGTAGCCAGACAACAGTGATGTTGAGTGTAGTGATTTGGGCGGCTCTTAACATCGAGGCGTTGAGAGCCGATGAGGTTGAAATGAGGTGAGAATGGAGCAGCGCCGAGTCGAACCCCTCAGCCACCGTGGCCCCTGAAAACAGTAATGAACGCCACAGGAATTAATGTAATGAAGGCGAGTATAATTTGGCGTCAGGAAATATTGGGGTTTCAAATACTGTAAAACATTCGATCGACCCAACAACCAAGGTAAGTGTATTTACACTGCTATAAGAAAAAAGCATTTGGGAATGCCAACACCCGATACTTGACTACATACGGTACTAACTCCCGATACTTTGAGCACTCATGCAATATATGAAAGTGACAGTAATCTTTTTTTTTTACGTTGGCGTCTCTGTGCACTTATTTGAGTACATATTCACCCGAGATTTGTGCTTGCGGTCAGTGTGGCAATTGANAATAAAGATAAATAATAAAGGTGTACAAACACTCGTGGGAACAAAAGGAAGGTTTATAAATAAAACAGGGAGTTACACGCGTCCAAACAAACCACCGAACCCTCATATGCCACCGAATGGCCTGTATGTCATGAGACCGGGAGCCTAGACTCCCACAACTCACAGGGTGTTTGTAAAGATAAATGCACCCTGACACATACTCAAATCATTGTGTCCACGGCGGGTTGCCGTGTGTATGGGGGTTGTTGGGTATCGGACCCGTATTAAGGCTGTTAAATTGACGTTCGAACAAATGGACACAACACACACACACACACACACACATATATATATATATAGATCAGCCATAAAAAATGAGACAGGCAAAGGGTACGGTCTTGTGCCGCCTGCATTTCACTTCACTTACTCGCACCGCACTTCTACAAGAATTACGCTATGCTGATTTCAATCGATGACAGCATCTAGTCGTTGTTTCAGAGCGGTGGGGCGAATAACGGCGAGTAGTGGAGAACGTGTGCATGTGTTTTGTGGTAGGGTGTTTTTAAAGGATTTGTAATTTCGTGTGGCGTGTGCGTGCAGTTGCCCGGGTGTGCAGTAGCTACTTACCATTTCTAAATTTTGGTTTCTGCTTGCCCTTTCTAAATTACGTTTGCCTTTTTCTAAGGTGTCGCGTCTGCTGGGTCTCTTGTTTTTTGTGTCTCTCGATTGTCCCTGGTGCGCCGCCCAAGCTCAATAATTTATTCAATGTGCATTTTCCGTTTCCACGACTCACGTGTCAGGGCATTCCTTCTAAACTTGTAGCCGTGGTATTATCGTTATCGATTTTTAACGGCAGGAGCTCGGGAGGGTCAGTTTGACCGCTACCCACCGTAAGAATATATTATTGTCATTATTAAAATCATTTTATTGGTTTAGAAGCTTTGATTATTCAGACGACTGCCCTTCAGTACATTATTAAGAAAATGTGAATTTTCATGAACGTGTGTATTTTAATCAATTTTGGTTATCTCGAAGCAGTTGTTTTAAATACGCGTGCTGTAAATGAAAGCTCAAGGTAAAGCTTAGGTTATAGTGTATACAAATGGTACTAGTTAAAGGCTTATATTGATATTATTTTGAATTTGTTTAAATGCAACCTGCATCAACTCACTTCAGTAATGTATTTACGATACAGCAACGTTGTACGAGAATATTATTAAATGACGTCGATTCTGATTTAGTGTTATGCTACTTATTTGTGACTTGTCATAAGGTGCCTGGAGTTATATTTCAATAGGTTTTGTCAAATCCGCGGTGGTTTTCCTAGCTTGCAGGAACGGCTGGCATCTGACTTAAGCATCACAAGTACAATCCCGTAAGTCGTCATAAACCTTTTACTCTCAAGATATTGACAGGTTCTACACAAGTTCCTTTACAGCATCCCTGGAGCGAAAGGTGGTCGGAAAGCGGAGTTTAATATGCTTCTTGTACGAAGAAAAAGTATCTATTGACATGCGTGTTCACTTCTCGTGTATGCATTTAACTTGATGGCATCAACACAAGAGCTGTTCCAGAGCTGTTTCACAATTTTCAAAGCAAACTTAAAAATAAAATGCTCCCTGCATTTTAGAGTAAACACCACCCGGAGAACTAAATGCCATGTTAATAACCACTCAGGATAAATATTTGTACGTCTCAACGGCTTATCAAAATTGGTAACCATTATTTATTTATTTTTTTTAGTTTTGGGCTTGGAATTTTTCCATTGCCTTGGATCCATTACAGTAATAATTAGCGAAACTGATATATTTATATTTCTATAGTAGGTTATTATTACTCAAAGGACTGATGGTTACCGGTAAAAAAAGTGCTATTGGACATATTAAAAATTATATCACGAACCAAATGAGTACGAACATAGATGACATATAATTTTTTAAAATATTAATGAACTAAAAATTATAATTTTTTTCGTTTATCGACTGATAAAAAATGTTACACTTTAGCAGAGTTATATTTCTGATACATTACAAGAAAATTAAATTTGGATGAAAAACATATTTAAAATAAAAAATATGGGGATTTGTTGATAAATACTTTTATTTGTAATTGTAAACCGTTGCTCTACTTCTGAAATAAAGAGTTTGTGTATCACCAANTATTGGACATATTAAAAATTATATCACGAACCAAATGAGTACGAACATAGATGACATATAATTTTTTAAAATATTATTGAACTAAAAATTATAATTTTTATCGTTTATCGACTGATAAAAAATGTTACACTTTAGCAGAGTTATATGTCTGATACATTACAAGAAAATTAAATTTGGATGAAAAACATATTTAAAAAAAAAAATATGGGGATTGTTGATAAATACTTTTATTTGTAATTGTAAACCGTTGCTCTACTTCTGAAATAAAGAGTTTGTGTATCACCAACAAATAATTTACCAAATTTATGTGGCAAATAAGTTGCACATTTTTTAAACATTATGTTTGCAACATCTGCGAACGATGAGAATATTGTGAAATCAGAGACACTGTTGAATGAAGAAAGACTTTTAACGATTTGTGCTTCGTCGCCTAAACAGATGTTGCCGAGTGGCCACTCGCCAGCGGATCTGGCACAATAATCTCGCCTTCCTTATAACAGCTTCCACCACTTGAATACGGCCAATATGCCCATTGTTTCTTAAACTAGGGTTGTCAGATTTACTGCTGGAATAATACTGTTTACGCTCATATTGCATCGCGTATAGTTTTTATCTGTCACAGTAACCTAAATGGCCCGTTTGTTTTTAAATATTAACTGTGTTACGTAACAAACCGTAGAAGTAAAAGGTACTTTCTCACACATAAATAATAACTTTGACATATTTAAATAAGTATTTTAATGTCCGTGTAATACTTCGGCTCTATTAAGTACGTGTGTTACTTTGTAAGCTTGGTTTAGGTAATGTCTGTGTGCGTGAGTTGTGCGTCTATATAACGTAAAATAATTTAACGGTGCTGCCTACCAAGTCGAAAGTTACAGATGTTGGATACGGATCAATATTCAAAGAAGAAGTTGTTGATATAACTAATAAGCCTACTTCCCTCTACGTAAGTGCAAATAACTTGTAATGAAGTTCTTGAAAACTTAGATTGTAGGTAGGCCTTGACGTCTCGTTCACAGCAACGTCATTAGAGATGAAACCAGAAACATACGGGACATTAGAGGGACAATTGAAAATACACACATGCCTTACCAGGGACTCGGACCCAGAAAGCCTCGTACCTTAAGCTAGCGTGAAATCAAATGCATTACGAAAAACAGATTCGAACCATTCCCTTCGAATGTAATCAATATAACGTTGTACATAATGAGAGAGTTTACTGACATAAAATATTTATAGAGCCGTTATATTAAAAAAAATTTCCTGAGCCATTTAAAGCACGTAAGTTTACATGGTCTGCCGTAGTGCTACTTGTGTGAACAATTTTGTGCAAACTGCTTTGATTTGTCCCTGAGATGTGGCAAAAAACTAAATTTTCTTATTATTTGTAGTTTACCAAATGTCCCTAAAAATAGCCCTGTATGCGATGCTNTTGTGGCAAAAAACTAAATTTTCTTATTATTTGTAGTTTACCAAATGTCCCTAAAAATAGCCCTGTATGCGATGCTTCTAATTTGTACTGTTAGCATATTTAATAGATATGACAAACTCATCAAAATATTTATAAGGCAGCCGTTTTGAAAATTGAAGTCTGAACCCAATTAAATCTCGTAGGTTTACATGGCCATCTATAGCATTAATAGTGTGCATATTTTAGGTGGAAATTCGTTTTTTTCCCCTTCAGAAATATGACAAAATGTTAAATTTTTTCACCTGGCAATATTTTACAAACGGCAGGATAAAAAGGATCTTAGTACGCATTACCGATGCTGCAAATGAATACTGTTAGCGTATACATTTTGGTGCAATTTTGTTGAACTGTGAAATATATATAACATTCTTATCTAAATCATTGATATCAACGCCATTTAAAAAAACCGCCCGTTACACTTAAAACATGTCAGTTTATATGCCTCACCATGCCACTAGTTGTGTGTAAAATTTGGTGGCAAACGGCTGCTTGGTCCTCCAGATATGGCATCAAACCTTAATATTTTCATTGGACGATCTTTATAAATGTAAGACAAAAAGTTTATGTATTTCCACATTCGATGATTGTCATAGATACAGTATAAAATGTTAATTTAAAATAGGTCACATAGTTTCGCAGATATAGCACACCAGGCCAAAGTGATTTTATAGCAGCCATTCCGAAAATAAGTGTCTCTCAAACTTAAAAATATACAAATTAATATGGTCTATCACAGTCCAATTTCTTTGCCAAAATTTGGTGGGTATGGATTAAATGTTTCCCGAAATATGACATAAAATTTAATTTTTCCAAGTCAGGCGATCTAACAAAATGGCGAAGAAATTACGCTCAGAAGAGACAAAGTTTAATGTTATAAAAGATATTGCCAGCATACAAAGTTAAGTTGGCTCAACTGAACAGAAATGTCCTATAATACTTCGTGCATTTTTTCAACAAGTTAAGGTCTTTCATTGTTTACTTATTGTTACACTAATCACACAGTTTCGATTATGATCGTGCGTTAAGCATAATGCTGGAACCAAATTGAAGTGCTTCTAAAGCCATGTTTTTTNACACAGTTTCGATTATGATCGTGCGTTAAGCATAATGCTGGAACCAAATTGAAGTGCTTCTAAAGCCATGTTTTTTTGAAGAAAAATTATGTTAGTTTATGCCTGTTAACTATGCAAATAAACGTGCTTAATCCAAAACAAAACAANGTTTTTTGAAGAAAAATTATGTTAGTTTATGCCTGTTAACTATGCAAATAAACGTGCTTAATCCAAAACAAAACAATAAAATTTTTTTACCGCTTTCAGAAGGTTACTTTCTGGCACGCCCCACTCAAGTGACGAAGAGGTCAAACCTTTGATTTGTGATAAACCATTAATTGAGTCTGTAGACCAGTCGTTTGTAAATCCTTTTAATCAGTAGAGCCCATCGCCTTTTAAATTAAGGTGCATAAACATGCAATCATATGACTCACCCAAAAGCAATTCAATAGTAATCCATTAAAGTAGCCTACGTTTGCCAAGAGTTAAAAATTTAAATTAGTAAATGCTGGCAGACGAAATTTCTTTACGTTTATGAAGTTGAAGATTGTACCATGAGCGCACGTGTTCATCAATTTCGTGTTCTAAGCTCATTTTCGGTGAACCTGTGAATGTATTTGCAGTGTGGTCTATTCACACTGATGACGATGACGATGATGAAATTCCTGCGAGGGACAGCTTGCTTATTACTTTGGCGCGCATTACGCTGCAACACAGACGCCCCAATCTGATACGATAAAGCCCCCGTCGGCTAAGATTGCTTCCACGTTCGATTAATTACTTGCACTACCGTGCACGGGAGGTGTGTTAAGTGATGCATTTCCCACTCCAAGTCTGTTAATCGAAATACATATTTGAGTCTGGCTAAACAAGCTTGCCAGGTCACATTACGAAACTTTATGTGGATCGCGCAAAAGCACTTTGAGAACGTGAACTCCACAACTTCAACATTTGCCTGACTACATACACTGAAGAGCCAAAAAAAAAAAAAAAAGTGGCACACCTGCCTAATATTGTGTAGGGCACCCTGAGCACGCAGAAGTGCCGCAAGACGACGTGGCATGAACTCGACTAATGTCTGAAGGTATGCCGGAGGCATTGAAATCTGCGCCAATTTGAGAAAGGGTTGCACGTCTGTCACGTTTAATGAATCTCCTTAGTCGTCGTTTGTCCCGTTCTTTCACGATCTTTTTCCGGCCGCAGCGATGTCGAAGATTTGATGTTTTACCGGATTCCCGATATTCACGGTACACTCGTGAAAGGGTCGTACGCGAACATTCAAACGTTATCGCTACCTCGGAGATGCTATGTCCCATCTATAGTGCACCGACTATAACACCACGTTCAAACTCACTTAAATCTTGATAACCTGCCATTGTAGCAGCAGTAGCCGATCTAGCAACTTTGACATACGCTTGTTGTCTAATATAGGCGCTGCCGACCACATCGCGTTACTCTGATTGGTTCCATACCTCTGTTGTTTGCATACGCACGCCTATACCAGTTTTTTTTTTACTCTCGAGTGTACAAATAAATGTACCGTTTCCTTTTTCTCTCTCGGTTCGATTTTCTTACGAAAAAAGTGAGTATAAATTGATGCGAAATTTTCCAGGGGGACCACAGTGAAAAGTACTTCTTAAGCTTAGATTAATAATCTAACGGGTTCTTGTTCATATAATCATATATTCGGAACAGTCAAGGTCCTGGTTCTTCACAAAATACATAAAATTCATAGGGTACTAACAAAATTCTTCTAGTTACATATTGAAGCACGAATTTTTCATAGCTAGGCATTTTTGTTTTACACGTACACGCAAACACGCAAATGCTCAGCTATATTAAACATTCACCATGACTTTAATCTTGAACGCCTAGCTATGTCAACATTTCTTTCTATATTCATGGTCTTATTTGACTTCTACGGTTCATAAAAATATCATCTTTACGAACGTGTGTGCCAACTGCTTAGTTTCGCCAACATCGTTACAGCCATGTCATTAATTCAGGTATGTCGGCCCACTCGTGAGCTACTAATATGCGAAATTGATCTCCAGTGGTCATAAACTCCACCCTGACAAAACCAAAACGCTGTAAATATCACAATTCCCCCAAATATTTTTGATAATATTTTGTAGCCGATGGCAGGAAAGTCTCTTATTTCCCATGATTCATCATTCCCGTACGAAAGCGTCCACATTGAATTTCGTCAGTATTATGGTCCCGTCCTTATCACATTGGCTCACTTATTTGCCAGTAATTGGTGATCGCAATTGGTGAATACCTGGAACTTTACCTTGAAAATACAAAAGCTGATTTGTTGCACATATCAAAAGAAATTTTTTTAATATAATTTATTGATTCTTGCATTAAAGACTCAAACGCAGCTTGTAGACTTTTACAAAGTTCCATATGAGCCATAATATTTTTCTTGCATCAAAATGTCTGGCCTCATTTATCTCACTTGTGTATAAATACTGAACGTACGACAATCCTCAAAAAGACGTCAAATTACCTTATTCGACATCAACGAGATGTCATTTCGACGTGAGATATATTTCAAACAGACCTCAAAAAGCCCTCAAACATACCTTAAACAGAACTTAAATTGTCTCAAACAGATACTAGCTGAGTAAGAGATGAATTTTTGGAATTGTTGAAAGCCCATACATAAATGTTTTAAATAATAAGTTGTGACCTAAACGAAATCAACGGACATCCCACAACCTAAAGAAGAAAATAAGAAAAACTTGCTTATAATTAATTAAAAGAAACCGGTTTGTACTAAAATGAGTTAAAAGTCCTCGCAATGAAAGTCAAGATGTTATTATGAACATTTGCAAAAAATCATTGGACTGCTTCCCACCATACAGCATGCAATATATTACACTTTATTCAAATTCAAAGTAAGATATCGCATTTTCCACACCTACTGAATATATAAATGCACAGTTCAGTGCATTTTTGTCACTATAGCCAAAAGTGAGTGGTATGTAAATATGCCGAAGTGTTGGGCAGTGGCAAAAGAAACTCGTTCTTAAGTCAGAACCAAAGTAATGTAACTTAGGTTGTAGAATGTGCTTACTAAAAGTTTGGAAAGCTATGACCAAAGAAAAAAATATGTAACTAGGACACATCTCCTGCCAGTACCGGAGGCGCTATTATTTTAGGTTGCATAAATTCTTAAGTATACACAAAACCGATGCGGAAGAAAGTTGAATTATAAAGTGTAATTCTCCAGTCAATATTCGAAGTGTCATAGTAACATGAAGGAATGCGTATTTAACTGTAGAACTCCACTCAGAATACTTGGTGTCTAACTCACTAGAATTAATAATTACAGTAAATTATAATTAATAAAGAGGGAAACAAATAAAATAAGGCAAAAAAATTTTCTATAACGCCATATTAATTACCAGAGATGTCGTACTCACATGAGCGAAGAAGTTCTAACGATACAGCCCAGGTACAATGTCAGCAAGGGAGAAGTTTATTAGGTGTGCAGACACTGTCATAACCAAAAGCGCTGTACCCAAAGGTTGGAAAGTAGAATCACTTCACAAACTGCTTACAGGCTTTACCACTATAGAACATGGCGTCATGTTCCCAGGAAGCAGGAGATAAGGCACAGCTACAGTTAAAACGCAAATTGCTACAAACACAGGGAGGAAGGATGACGGCAGTAGTTGTCATGGAACAGCTCCAGCCAGTATCCGAGATGCTATATTTACGGAAAGCAAATAAGGAAGTATTACTAACAGTACATCTACAGATAGTATCCGAGGTGCTGTAATCACAGGGAGGAACAATGGCGACAGTACTCGTGCCACAGCAAAAGTCAGATTTCAAGATGTTATAAGCACAGGGAGTAAGGAAGGCAGTATTATTCCCGGTACAGCCAGGTGCTATATTCACAGATATGAAGACAGTAAAGCAGAAGAAGGTCTACTCACAAAACAGCTCCACTCAGTATCCATGAAGATATACTCAGAGAGGAAAAACGGCAATAGTATTCACGGTAGAGGTCCGGTCATTGTCCGAGGAGCAATAATAACAGAGAGGAAGGATGGCAGTGTAAGTCATGGAGCAATTTCAGTCAATATGTGCCGGTCCATTTTTAACAGGGTAGCTACTGTCAATATCTGGATGGCTTTATTCACAGGGAGGAAGGAAGGCAGAAGCACTCCTGGCACAGTTCCAATCCGAGACGCTATATTATAATCACCGGGGGAAAAAGACGGCAGTGCTTATAGTGAGGCTCCAGTCAGAATCTGAGACGAAATAATATCAAGAAGGAAGGATGTCCATAGTACTAAGAGTACAGCTACAGTCAGTATCTGAGGTGTTTTAACTACAGCGAGGAAGGATTCATAGTAAAGCACCAGTCAAAATACAAGATACTATATTCACGGAGAGGAAATAAGGCAGTAGTATTCACAGTAAGGCTCCAGACACTATCCGATATTCTATATTCAAATGGAGAAAATGTGTTTGTATTACTCACAGCACAGCTTGTCAGTCAATATCCGAGTTGCTGTAATTAAATTGCGTGAGGATGACGTTAGTACTAACAGTACAGCTACAGCCAGTATCCAAGGTGCTGAATTGACATGGAGGAAAAATGACAGCAATGCTCACAATACAGCTCCAGTTAGTACCTGAGATACCATATTCAAGGAAGGAAGGAAGAAGATGTAGTAATACTTACGTTACAACTCCACTCAGCATCCAAAGTGCAGCAGTGACACGAAGTGAGGACGACAGTGGTACTCACAGTACAGCTCCAGTCAATAGCCGCGATGCTATTGTCAAGGGATGGAGACACAGCTTCACACTCAGTGTCAGAAATGCTACATTCACATGGATGAAGGAAGTGCTCACGGTATAGCTCCAGACGCACCGTCTTCTCGACGGGGAGGACCAGCTTGGTGTTGCTGGCCTGGCACTTGTAGGTGGAGTTGAGGTCTCGCCTGCCCACGCCGCCCACCTCCAGCTTGCTGACGGCCACGCCGCGGCTCGTCTGCACGATGGCCCCCGTCACCAGCTTGTCGTTCACGAACCACGACACAGTCGGCGGCGGCTTCCCTGCAGCCACACACCAAACCCCACGCACATGGCCACGTCATGTGGTTTCAACATTGCATCGCACACAACCTCGTATAGTCTTTTCACAGTTACCCGATGACTTTAAAAAAAATCCTGCTTGGGATCTACATTACCTTCCGACTTTCTATCCTCATGCCGTAACAGGGGCCACGGTGTTGTAGTAGTTAGACTGCTCGCCTCCCACCTCGGGCTCAATTCCCGGTGGGGTCGCTCCCGGATTTTCTCATGTGGGACTCGTACCGGACGATTGCCGCTGGTCGGCGGGTTTACTCGGGTGTCTCCCGTTTTCCCCGCCTTCGAATTCCGGCGCTGCTCCATGCTCACCTTACTTTCATCCTCAACGCCTCTCAAGAACTAGATGTTAAGAGCAACCTAAATCTTTCCGCTCCACTTATGCCGTATGTAATATCGAAGGCTTGATCTCTTTATTCATGCGCGGTCCAAGTAAAACTCTGGAATCGTCAGGCAATAAAATGTGTTCCAATATGATCATACATACTCAGTGTGCACAAAACAAGAAATAAAATCTACATTGGCCATACATTTAAACATATCACTAGCAACAAAAAGTCAAATGTTAATAATTATTTTTATTAATCCGCTGCCAATTCAACTGCAACCTTTATATAAGTGTGTACTGAAGCATATATGTAGTTATGAGGAGTGACAATTTATTTCAAATATTTGTTTCAAAAGTGATTTCTTTACCGTTAACAGCCTATACTTGCGAGCATGGATTAAAAATTAGGTATAGTAAAATAATTTTCGTCTTCTATGCATTTTCCTAATACTAGGTCACGATTATTCTTCAGAACTGTCAGAAACACATGTTCAAGCAATGGCATATATTTCCCTTTCCCATTAGTTTAATAAAAAAATACTGGCTTTTTTATACGGAATTGTTCAGCATAACTTGAATACATTCATACCTAATTAGCTCACATCAAGAGTCTACAACGGTCCGTTTTATACAGAAAGTAAAAAACCAAAATCCCTATCTATTTATCAATTTTTAAAAATAATAACAAGCCATATAACTAATGAGACTACTTTGCTCTACATGGATGCAATAATTTTGATGACATTTTTTAAAGCTTGAATGATAGGGCGGCCTTGACGTCTCGTTCCCAGGAGTATATCTACAGATGGAACTAGAAATACATGCTACACTAGTCAAACAATTACAAATATACGCGTGCCTTGCCTGGGACTCAAACACAGAAACCCTCGTACCGCAAGCTGGCGTGTAATCAACTTCACTACGGAGGTAGTATTCGGAGCATCAACTTCGGTTATAAACAGGGTAATGTTTCTGATGATATAGTTCACCAACATAAAATATTAACATCATCATCGTTTTGAAGGGGAAAAAAAAGCGACCAAGCCTCTTAAAACAAGTATTATTACATAATTTATCACCGAGCCATTTGTGTGGAAAATTTGACGTAAATCGGTTGATTTGTTCCCGAAGTATGGCATTAAAGCTTAATTTTTTAATTTGGCACTATAGTACAAACATGACAAAACATCTCTATATGCATATATGATGCTTCTGATAGATACTGTCAGCATACAAAGATTGGTTGAATGTGGTTACTTGTGTTATAGATATAACAAAATTAAATACATTATTTATATTGCCACCATTTTTGAAATTTATTTCTAACCCCTTTGATTATGTAAGTTTACATGATCTATTGTAACAAATATTGTAACAATTACGTAAGTTGGCCCCAAAATACGTCATGAATGTTACATTTCCTCGAATGGCACCATCTTACATAAATACGGGAAAAATAGACTCTCCGCTGTCTTTTGTCTCTAATGTATTTTAGTGAATACTGTCAATATAAAAGGTTCATTTAAATTTTACTAAATTTTTAACTTTTATAACAGCTTATATAAATTATTTATATTGTCTCTACACAAAAATATTGACTCCCTTAAAACATGTACTTTTGCATGGTCTATCAAAGAAATACTTGCATGCAAAATTGAGTGAGAATTTGGTTAATTGGTTCCTGAGATACTTTATGGCATAAAATCTCAATTTTCTCAGTGCTGCTTATTAGTAAATAGTGGAAAAAAATGTGATGTGTCATCACATAATAATTTTGTCATAGATACTACCAACATAAAAAAATTACTTGAAATTACACTCATTTGCAAAAAAAATACCACTCTGAATGAGATACTACAGGGACATGTGGGCACAGGCATTGGAAATGGGAGTTTGTAAAGGCCCTTAAGAAATTATCAAAATATTGTACCACAACAAGCATGTGTTGCAGGCAACCAACACTTACAGGGTGCACTTTAAATGGCGCTGGACCACCCGTAGCATGGAGACAGGCGGCAACACAGTCGGGAATGGCGGCATACAGGCGTCGGATGTTCTCCTGAGAAAGACCCTGCCACAGGTGGCGCCAGTGACTCTCCAAATCCGCCATAGTTCCCGCTGGCCCAAGATACCATCTAATATGGACCCAAACTTGCTCGATGGGAAAGAGGTCTGGGGAACTTTCTGGCCAAGGAAGCATGTTGACTCCACGAAGGCAGGCCAGAGATGCCCATGTTGCGTGAGGCCGTGAATTATCCCGCTGGAAAATGGGGTTGCCAAACTGCACCAGGAAGGGGCTCGTATAGTCGCAGCATTTCCTGGACGTATAACCACGTAGTCAGGTTTACCTCAATCACCACCAGTGGGGTGCGGGAATCGTAGGAAATATAGTGCTTACAGCCTGTCGCACGATGACGATACTCCCTGCTGGTGGTCCGCCAGGGTCGACCCAAGCCTTCCCGATTGGTAGTTGTACTCTAATGTTCCCACTAGGACTCACAGTGTACGCAGAACGATCCAAATATCGAGTAATGCACCGGAACATCTAACCTGCCTCTCGCAGGTTGACGATGCGGCCTCTCTAAAACTCATCCAGCTGGGCAAAAGCTTGTCGAGTTCTCCTTCGGAATATACTGTGTGTTCACTGAGCTTGGCCTGTGGCTTACACTATTCACACTGCCACTATGGCAATATTCGGTGTCTTGCAGCAATGACTAATGGAGGGATACGTATGTCCCTAGCAGCACATCCCCGCAATGAAACCGCATTAAACACAAATGGGATACATGTTCGGCGATGACGGTTCTGTGTGGCAACCTTCGTTGTTCTCAAGCCATTTGTGCATGGTGATCAATTTTTTTTGCAAACGAGTGTATTTAGGACATAAGACATGCTAACCTTGTTTATTTACATTAGTGTTATTTTGAAAAATATATGACTACCCTAAGTCATATAAGATGGGATTGACTGCAAATGTATAACATCTAACCTTAATTTTTTGGAAAAATATTAATTGTTTCTCGAGATAGGATATAATTTTTAACTGCCACGTGAAGCTATCTTCCAAAATAGTGAAGCAAAATCTATATTTATTTCCTTACTTTGATGAATAAATNTATTTATTTACATTAGTGTTATTTTGAAAAATATATGACTACCCTAAGTCATATAAGATGGGATTGACTGCAAATGTATAACATCTAACCTTAATTTTTTGGAAAAATATTAATTGTTTCTCGAGATAGGATATAATTCTTAACTGCCACGTGAAGCTATCTTCCAAAATAGTGAAGCAAAATCTATATTTATTTCCTTACTTTGATGAATAAATACTGCTTGCCTACTATGCAAAGTTCGACTTGGTTACATGGTTTTATATACATTGCACTGTATGCAAAATTTTTATGATGGCTGTTTTTAATTCTTTGTCTGGCCATCAAAAAAACATACCAGTTTACATTGCCTACTATAGTACAACTTGCTTGCCAAATTTGGTGGAAATATATTAAATGTTTTCCAAGATATGACATAAAACTTTCTTTATTTGTGTGACACTATGTTACAAAATGGCGGATAAAAGAGGCTCACGATAGACGCATTTGATGGTTTCTACTGATGCTGGCAGCAAACAAAACAATCTTGGAAGTGGTTTACTAAAATAAAATATTTATATTTTTCCACCATTTTGAAAATATGTGAATGACCCACTTAAAACAAGTCAGCTTGCATTACCTTCGGTAGTACTACTTGTATAATAAATTTCATAGGAAAAACTTAATTGTTTTCTAAGATCTGATATCAAAATTTTATTTATACATGNCTACTTGTATAATAAATTTCATAGGAAAAACTTAATTGTTTTCTAAGATCTGATATCAAAATTTTATTTATACATGTAGTGCTATCTTAGAAAATGGCGGACAAGAGAATCTCTGTGAAAATACACTTTATAGGTCTAGCCGATACTGCTAGTATACAAAGTGTTAAGTTAAAATTGGTTAGATGATTTCGTAGCTATAAGAAACGAACCCAAATTTTTCTTATTTCGCCACCGTTAGGAAATAAGTACTTCTCGCACTTGGCTCTACATTACACATTCTACTATAGAACTGCTTGTTTGTCTAATTTAACAGTAATCGGTAGATTGTTTTCCGAGATACGCTATGTCAAGAAAANTACTATAGAACTGCTTGTTTGTCTAATTTAACAGTAATCGGTAGATTGTTTTCCGAGATACGCTATGTCAAGAAAACTTTATTATTTCATGTGGTGCTATGTTATTTTATAATGGCAAAAATTAGATTATGTAGAAGCTTAATTTATGCTTTGTAATAAATATTTTCAGTTTACCAAGTCTGCTCGAATTTGGTTAAACATTATGGTCTACATAGGAAACGAAGATAAAATATCAATTTGGCAAACATTTTGAAAATATGTGCACAATCCATTTAAATCGAATATGTTAACATGTCCTACCATTATATTACTTACATGCAAATTTTGTCAGGAATAGGCTAAGTAGTTTCACGGATATAAGGGAAAAGTTTTATTTTGCATCAAGTGCTATATTCAAAAATGGTGGAGCAATAGCAATACACGTCTCTAAATTCAGTGATTTTAATACGTACTTTCATCATAGTGAATTGGTTTTGAATCTGTTCAATGATTCCCGAGTTATAAAATGTAACTCTAAATGTTCAAGTTGTCTCCATGTTGAGAATAAGTAACCGACGTGGTTGTAAACTATAAAAGTCAGATGTCTTTACTAAATAGTATATGTGTACCGAGTTTGGCGAATTTCGGTTAACGGATTCAAAAGTTATTTGTGGGGACATACTCTAGAAAGACACGCATGATGTTTTACCTAAGCACATAATTCCAAGGTAAGCGGGCTAAAAATCGGGAATTCTTATTATTGAAAAAACTTGGAAAATTTCTTTGTTATCATTATTTTCCTTTATGAAATAAAATAATTATACTACCACTGAGTTTAAAAGGTGTTCGTACGTATTTTTATTATGCTATTTGCTAATAATCGTAACGTTTTATGCCAGTTGCATTGCAACCTGGTCAGGTGGAGTTTAGTAACATTTAAAAACTCATATTTATATGCAGCCACTGTGCTATTCTTAGTCCACGCAAAGTGTTTTTTTTAATAGTTTAATTACAAGAAGCAGTTTCGTGTAGCGTTGGGATTTGGAAGATAGCTATTTCCCATTTGTCAAGCACTTTCTGCTCTATATTTGTTCTATGCATACGAGCCATTATTATCTAATTATTAAAATACGTAAACTCGCAAAATTGGTAATACGACTGTGTGAAAAGGAACACATTGTGCTAATATTGTATAGTGTTACTAGTTGAATAGCTTGGTTCGGAGAGGGTTATTCAAAATTGCGCAATTAAACCATTTGTAGATAATAAATTTCTAATAACTTTGTAAATGACAGTATATTTATAATACCAAAAAGTACGTCCGGAATTAACTCCAGAAAGAAGTAGACATCAAAGAATCTATTTCGTGATTCCAAAACGTGAATATAAGGCAATTACTTGGAACTAACAACATTTATGCTAAGCAACCTAGCGTGTTATCGGAAATGAACAGAATTCGCGATACTAGATGTTACAGGAACCAGAGTTTTGAATAAATTGCCCAGAAACTAAGCAAAGAATAACTGAATTACTGATACACAGTGAATAATACAAAACGTATAAAATACCAAACACTGTCACAAAGAATTTCGATTATCAAAGCGCCACAATAAATAAATATTGGAGATGTTCTCATTCATGGCATAGTATCCAATGAGAGAATCTCTTAAATAATTCAGTAAATGCGACCAACTTCGTAAATTTCATCATTATTTATTAAACGTTCACCAAATTGGTGCGTGATCTGTTTAAAGTGTGTTGGAAACATATACAACTAGACACGTTTTTACTGTTTTTTTAAATAACATATACCCGAGACTACCTGTATCCACGACAATCATTAAAACGGAATCTTTAATAGCGCAACATTCAATAACAGGAAGCATTGAAAAAATTATGAAACGCCACTGATTGAAATTCTCAAGCATTCCTTGTTACCAACTCAATTAACGACTGGGTTGTAAAGTATTTTATTTTCAAACATACATTAAATAAATGTAAATGTTGGCCTATTTACACTCCACTGCCAGCCAAATGTAGCTATTTTTTACCAACGGAATATTTGAAAGAATTTTCTGACATGTTGTGTTAGGCCTTTTTACTGCAGTCGCATTATTCTGCGTGTGCACTCACAAGGACAACGTCAGCTTGCGGAGGTATACCCAAGGCTAACATATTCTGCACTGCAATGAAATTAAATGAAAACCACGCCGAGAAACGTTTCGTATTTCGTTGGAAAATTGGAGAGAGGGAAAGGGAAAATCCCGTGACAACGATTGTCGGATTTACTACTCCTGAAGAGCCCTTGACGGGGCACAACAAAAGGAAATCTCTCTGGCGAGAGTGTGTTCGCCGGAAATATATAAGCAGGTTCCACGTACAGGGAAAATACTCCAGCCGGTACTGCTGTACTTACTTAAAAAAATGTTCTAAGCGAAATAAAATTTTGAAAATAAATATTTCAAATGAATTGTCCTTCGAGTCTGTCATTCAACGTCATTATCTTCAAACGGTGAGAATCCTGCCAAATGTCTCGATCAGAAGAGCACAAATTTAAAGTTTCATTTTAGGTTACTCAATAAGTAACTCAATTCCTTGCATTCCTAATAGCGTATAGCGAAGGCTTTGTTATTCAACTGTCCAAAAATTTAGTAAATTGTAAGTAGGCATGCCTTTGACCCCCTGTTACTTGTAAATATGGAAATTTAAGTAATCCGTTGTTATGAAAAACCTCAGAAAAAGGAGATTTAATCAAACTAGGTTGTTTTAATGTTTGGCAAGCATCATTGATCAATCCGTCGTGGCTGTTAAAATCCAAGCTGGGGTGCACATTTCAGGATTCTTATTGGAAGAAACCTTTAAGATTTCAGTATATGTAATGTTACCTTGCTTCAAATTTCCTTTTAAATGAACGCTTTCAACGATTCAAACAATCGTGGTTACACGCATAAGATTTCGTTTCCGGAATACTGTAACCGTTGAACTTTCTCGTGTCAACTTTGTGACAGAATGTGATAGTGTGACAGCAGCTGTTGTCAATTTAGGCTTCGATGTTAGATCATTACTCTGTCACCTGAGGCAACGTCCACAAACCAATAAAGAATGATGCACGGGATAAAAAATGTCATCGTCAACAACACTATTTCACATNAAAAAATGTCATCGTCAACAACACTATTTCACATTTCAACTTGGGCTAGAGCAGTGGAGTATGTTGTCAGACGGCAATGTTATTTCTATCTCAAAATTTCACATAGAGTTATAGAAAACATTTACTGCCTTTGATTACCCCGCTGGAAACAAACCCATGACTTCTTATTTACAATGGTAGTAATAACTGGTGAAGTTGAAAGTCTCTATTTCAATGTTATAATTAATTATATGATATATAAAACACTGAACTTTAACACCAGCGTGTTAACTATAGTTAAAATTAAGTATTTCAAAGACAGTTTTGCCCTGCTGTTACGTATGTTAAGAGTAGAGCTCTCCTGTGCATTTGAAAAAATTCATTTTCTAATTAATGTTTTACCTCCTAAAAAAAATATAAAATATGACTTGAATTTTTCTCCTTTTGCTATAATACCACTGAAGGTCGAAGCATTTTACTATACGGACGTAGAAATAGAGAAAGAAGGAAAAAAAACTACTGCACACATTTTAAACAGTTGTAATGGTTTGGAGGTAAATTTCACTCGAATTTATACTACTCATAGGAAGATAATGTAAACGTATGTTATGATGATGAACATTTATCTTACAATAGTAATTTTTTTGCTTCAGTGATAAATTTATATTTAGTTTTATCTAGCTTAGTAGTCTATGCATTAAGTGAATAGGTATTGTATATTTTTCAACTTTGTGCTACGACAGTTACTATACACGGTGATGTAAAATAATTTAATGGCACCTATGTTCCTTAAATTCCTCAGATTTAGTTCAAAAATGTGCAGAAAGGAAGTTCCCTAATTTGTAAATCACAATATGGAATGGCTAATAATTGCGTGGTTACGGATAAAATAGAATTGAATGCACATTGAAACAAATATTTTAAGTGGCCGTAATTGAAAAGCATCTAAATTAATTATCGGCTTCACAGCTTTGCGGTCTCACCTGTATTTCGGTAACAACAGATATATAGGAATCAATTATAAAAAAATAAAAAAAAATTCTCGACATATCCACATTAAAAAATATGTGCCAAAAGCTGCAATTAACAATTACATAGACATCTGGATAAAATATGCTCTGCCAAGCTTTCAGTTATTAAGCACCATTGCATTGATTTAACGTTAGCGTTGATAAAAAAAACTTACGTTAAATATTTACGGGAACATAAACTAAAAAAAATGAGAATGCTAGCAAAATTACCTGGAAAACAGTAAAAATCAAACAATAATACATAAAAAAAATCGCTTTACCGTTGTATGCGTCTAAATCACTATCGTCCTGTACCAAAATATAAAAGCATAATTTCTGTTAAAAAATGTTAACACTTTATTCTTTTTTTTTCTCTAAGTTATATTTATGGGGTGCAGTTTTAATACAGATAAAGTATCTAAACATCCTTTACATAAAATACATCTGCAGTCAAATTCAAGATACTGTATATTCTCATACGAATACTTTCTTGGAATTTTCATTAGCAAAAACAATTGAAAATACACTAAATGCACAAAAAATTATACTCTCATGTTGATATGAACCTGTCAGGCGCTTAAACTGAGATGCGGTTTATTTGAAGTCCTGGTTCTATGACGAAACTATTAAACGCGTAACTAGTATGTTTACTTACGAAAATACACTTTACCCGAGATGATGAAAGAATGGTACTTTTAAAATTGCCACACATTCCGTAAATATATTTTTTTGCAGCCCTCCAGTGTGGTTAAAAAAAAAATTTCAGACTGCCATGTCTTAAAACATATAATGTGGACTCGATGTCAAACAACGATAGAAACCTGCATTGAACTCTACTACAAAATGGTAGAGGGGACCGCAGAAAGTCCCATAAGTACACGCAGCTCTACGGGAGCATTGCACGCCAGTTCAGTCTCAATAATTACCACAGTGGTACAGTTGGTAACATGAGGGTTGTTTACCAGTTCTAAGGAGATACGAATTGCCATTTTTTTTAAATTTCATGTTGACACTTATATTGGTAATTATTATGAGTTTATTTCAATGTTTACATCTGTAAGTTTAATATTTTCTTGTTTGTTTACATTCAGAATTTTAATTATCTGTCTCTAATTTTCTGAAATTTTAATTAATTGAACTTTTTAATGTCGCAGATTTATATAATTACGGTTTCTTAATTTGTGTGATTTCTCCTTGTCAAACCATATAATTGTATACTGATAATCCATATTCTTAAGAAGTCGAAAATGTTAATTTCTTTATTTCCGTAGCGGCGATTGCGCTCTGGTAGCTCGTGTGAGCGTGTGACCTTCACAGCTCCCGCGCTTCTCAGTCAAAGAAGGAGAAAAACGATGCAGGAAGGCAGACTCAGGACCCTTGTACTCCCGCTCGCCCGCCTGGGGCCTTCTTTCCGCGTTTCAGGCCGAGAGACGCGGTGGCGATAAGGGCGACGCTGCCTCGCGCATCAGGTGCGCCGTCGCCGCTAAGCGCAAGGCTCTGAACCGGCGTGCGGTGTCCTCGTCGCACTGCGTGTGCCGAAGGGACTTCCAGCGGCGAACCTATTATTTTATTGGTGGAAAGTCTATAGAAGAAGTTCAGTGGAGGGCTCTTGAGCAGTTTTGTATGTATCTGACGTGTACATTTTGAGATACAGAGCTTTGAAAAAGCAGTTTTTAGCCATTTCGGAGTACTCGAAATGGTATTTATAAAGTTCGCGACGTCTAGAAAGCATTCAACAGTCTTCGTCTGAAGCGTGTTCTTTTCGTAGATCACCGCATTGTACGCAAGATTAATAATTTCGCAGAAAAAACGTGCATCACTAACACTCTGTAACGCAGTTCAATCGCCGGGGCGTAACAACACTTCTCCCTTCGATATTTAAAAAATTTAATTTTATTCACTGGAATTAGCAGTACTTTTTAAACCATTGCACCATCGTGATGGTTCTGAACAGAGCGGCCATAATATTTTAGACGGCAGAAATGCTATATCGTACACGTTCAAAATTTGCGGGTTTACAATATTACCCTGTAGCCTCCTTTCAATTTGGGCGGCACTATTGAAAAAAAAATCTCTAGTTACTTTTCGATAGTGGAAAGATTCTCCAAGAGAAATATTGTATTTGCCAATCTTACTATTCAGGAGTTTTCACAACGAATAACGAATAGGTATATAGTCTTTCGCATTGCGAGGGAATTAAGAAATGACAATCCCAACTGAGAAATTGTTAATTTCTTCGAAGCTGTGTTCCTGAAACACGTGCTGTTACTTGGACCTAACTGTGATCATCAATTGAACCATGACATTTCGCTTTTATTTTCCGGCACAGACGCAAGTTTAAAAGCTATAGGCTAAATTATTTTTTTTTGTCCGGCCTCTTGGTAGACTATGAAGGAATTGACGTATGTAATCTACGGCTGAGTTGAGCTGAGAGTTCGGGTGGCTCTTAACATCGAGATCTTGAGAGCCGATGAGGGTGAAATGAGGAGAGAATGGAACAGCGCTGGAAGGNCCCGAGAAAATCGCCGACCAGCGGCATCGTCCGGCACGATTCCCACTCGCGAGAATCCCGGAGTGACCCGTCCGGAGATCGAGCAGGATAACCGCTCAGCCACCGCGGCCCCTGGAATCTACGGTGTATCGTACTCTTATCCAGGATAAGCCACGTATGAAGGAAACATTTGTTTGGCTTAGGTCATGGTTAATTTAGAATATGAAGGCAAGCGTCTCTCTTGTTTCGCCGAGGTAATGTTAAATCGGTGCAATAAATAAGAACGGCAGAAAGTACTATAAGCCCACTGCCTGTAGTCTGAAGGAAAAAAAATCAACATTGAAGAGGCAATTACTTCACGGGCCGTATTTTTTTTCTGTGAGTGTAGGCGGTTGCTTTAGGAGAGGAGATGTTCCGTGTGTTGTCCGGTAAAGACGTGCCGAAGTTGCGCTCGGTGGGCCCGTCTAAACAAAAGCAAAGAAGCCCGTTCGTTGTTCGCCTGGTGGGGGGTGGGGCAGGGACATTGGCCGAGGTAATGGCGGCAGAAGTGTGTAAGGGGTGCCCCGCGAGCACTCGTGTTAATGGAGTGCCATTAGGTGTCTACACCCCGGGGGCGCTTCAGCGGAGGAGACAGATGCTGCCTGTCACGGGCTCGAGGGCGACCAGGAGGAGCGAACCGCCCCAGGTAGGTCGTGATAAGCACTCCGACAATTCCTCCCCACCCCTTGCCGTCTCTTACAGAATGTACCTATCGCTCCCCGGAGGGAGTTAACCACCCCCTGCCCTACCACCCTCAGTCACAGTTGGGCTAAGAGCACGCTGTAATATTCACGTCCGTCCGTGACACGCTGGAACTTTATTGGGGGCGTGCACCCGCGGCGGCCCGGGGGCTGGAACTATGTCTGAAGTTCGTCGCGACACTCTCCCGGGAGGCTGGGGGGTGCGAACGAACCTCGGCTGTCTGCGAGGGCGTGCTGTCCCCTCAGGGGCTTCGCTCGCAAGTCTTGTCGCTACTGCTCATGCATCATAAATTACGCCACTTAGGGTACGCAATTTTTTTTTAAACATTGAACACGCAAAATAACACGGTAAATTTAAAAGTTCCCCTTTCCCAAAGAAAGAATTTTCGTAAACTGGCTTAATACATATTTTAAAGCCTAAGAAAGAGATTGTATTCGCGAAAAATGTGGAATAACTAGACAAGCATTGCCTTTTCAGACAAAGGTGTCAGTGTAGAAAGATTCGGCAAATGGTTTGACAATGCAACACGACAGCGAAAGTACAAAACACGGTCTTCACTACAAAGAGACAACTTTTCAAACCTCACTAAGCAATTTAGGAACCTTAGTAACATGAAGTCAGCTATTGTTATCACCAAATTGAGCGCATGTGTTTTTTAATATAAAAAAATTCTTTAAATTTAAGTTTTTATATAGTTTTTTTATACTGATTTCACAATTATTTTGAAGTTTTTTCCGTACTAAGTTTATTATTAAGAATTTAGGAAAATATACCTACCGCTAGAGTTTTCAGAAATGGTGCACACTGTAAGCTAAATATTTAATATACGAAGTTGACCTTCCTGAGTCTGAGTCAAGTGCGAGAGAAATATTTATTTCTATACAACAAATCACATTTCATCATTTTTGTACTGCCATAATGTCTGGTGACTCTTTCAAAGGGAGGAATTTGTTATAAAATGCTTTCATGTAATAAACTGCGGTAAGTTAAGCGATGCATTATTATCGTTGTATTAAACACTCTTCTTTTCCTCTTCGTTAAGTGCGGTTGTAATGAAAATCACACTTCCAGGTCACAAACGTTGAAAGCCTTTCAGGAAAATCATTCGGCATTAAAAAGTAAAATCTATGACATGGATAAATCTTTCAGACATTCTTAGGAAACTAACTTCATAGCTTGGGAAATTTGGGAAAGTTGAGGGCAGTCAAACGGTGCGCCAGTGACCAGCTGCATCAGCGTACAAAGCATTTGCACTTGAGAGTTCGGCCGTGATGGGTGATTTTACGACTAGCGAAAAGGCAGACATGCATCTAATGTACGGTGCTGCTAATGGTAACGGCAGAGCAGCGCTACGGCTGTATCGGGAACGCTTTCCACGTAGACGCATGCCGAACCACAACATGTTTAAGCGATTACATCGGCAACTTTGTAAAAATCGCCAGTACTGATGGAAGGGGTCGATCGAGGACTTTACGACAATCCTACCTCGACTATCCTGTGCGGCTGCACGCGTGCGTGAAATACCCGGCGTATTTGAATCTGTTCGCCAATCACTCCACCGACGCTACCAAGCTTGCATTACTGTCGGTGGTAGCAATTTTTCGCAATTATTATAAACATTGCTGTAAAGAGGCATTTAGCGGCGACGTTGGAAATAAACAATGTGTTGCATTTCATGTGTTATTTTTGTGTTTGTGCCTCAACGCATCACTTCCGCCTATATATTCCTGTACAATAATAGTTTGTTTTAGTGATCTCTAACACCCCTCAATGTTTGTCCCATGATTTTAGAATCATCCTGTGTAAGAAAATGAGCAGCAAGAAAATGGGAACTGCAATAGGGCCTGAAGTGGGGTATGAAAACAGCTTGGATAAACTGCCCCAGTGCTGCAAATAGAACAAATGTGAAGCTGTGAGAACAACCAGCACTTCATAGTCGTACTGTTGATGAGAAGTTGGCAACGTGTTTGACGCCAGATTTAGTTGAACAACGAGTTTAATAATGTTATTTGGGATTATGATATATTATTACCGATTAAGTATTGCATTTACCGCAAATAAATCAGCATTACTAAAATCCGTAGATCAGGCGGTTTATTTCATTTCCATCGCCACGAGGTAGTTAAATGCCGCCCGACGCGGGTTTTAGTTTGGCGTATTTGTTGAAAAAAACTGCTACAACTGCAGAGAAATGGTTTTGCGTGTTGGAAGTCCACACGTCGAAGTCAGTAATCGCCGTGCGACGTGCATTTCGTTCAACATTTGGCAAGGACCCAGCAAATGACAATTCAATTCATGCATCGTGTAAACAGTTAATCAGAACATGTTGTTTGCGTAAGAGCAAATAACTGATCGTTCGTCTGCCTCAGAAGAAGACGTGGAACGCACTCGCAAAAGTTATCCGAGCAGCCGAGACACGTATACCGCCCGTGCTGCTTGGGAACTGGAAGTGTCCAGCAACTGTGCGTAGGGTTGTTCGTAAACGTTTGCTTCAAATCACACCGACAGCAACTACTGCGACATCTACGTAATGATGATCGCGGGCGTCGGTATGACTTTGAAGTAGAGCTAGTGAGGAATATGGCGGCCGGTGAAAATTTCGAGGGCACGATAACATTCAACGATGAAACTACGTTTCCTACCGGCGGCAAAGATAACAGTCACGACGTACGTGTATAACTAAGGGAAAATCCCCGTGCTTCCGCAGAACACGTACGTGATTCACCGAAAGTAAACGTGTGCTGTGCCACCTCTCGTGAACGCGTGCGGTACAGTCTGTTTCGCAGGAAAGAAAAATGAAAGGACCCAGGTAAATATTACCTCAACATGTTATAATTGCAGCTTGTATGTCCCAATTGCTTTACGGGCCGAATTTCGTCTTTCAGCAGGACGGTAGTGCCCGCCCACTTCCGCCGTTAAGTCCGTCAGTACTTGAACAAAGAGATACCACCTCGTTGATAGGAGGTGTGGAGGAATACGACTGAAATCTCACGCTGTGGCCTGCACGATCTCCGGACATCATACCGCGCGACTTCATTTTGTGGGACTACATAAATAACAAAGTGATCGACCTACAGCTGCCGCGTGATATCGACGAGCTATATTCCATTCGCCGTTACTTCCAACTCCTCTGAAGCCCTGATGAAGTACTACTTCTAGGTTATTCCTCCATCTCGTGCAAACAAAATTTTAACGAAGTCCAGAAAACTACACAAATAGGACTGCTCGCCGCTTTTGTGCACACTCAGTGTAATAATATTTTTCTTAAGAGCCATGTGTAAAGGTCGCCAAGCATGAGTGACTGTTGGTGGATGCATTTCCAGCAGCTGTTTTAACATGTTCTGTACGGAATCACTTGTTAAGTATGCTACTAATGAACATTTTATGTTTCCGTTAATGTGTTATGTTGTTCAACGCGGCACTTCCGCCCATATATTTATATACAATAATTGTTTGTTTTAGTGAGCTCTACCACCCCTCAATGTTTGTCCCATGATTTTAGAATCATCATGTAGACCCTATTTACGTGCTCTGTTTGGCTTCTTGGTTAAAAAGATTAATATATATCTAAATGCAATTCACAATTGTACGCAGTGAAGATTCCTGAATTTATATTAATTTATATTTTCTAAATTATTGGTTTTTTATTCGGTTCTGGCTTGCAAGCCATTGATTTATTGAGATTCCTGATAACCCCGAGTCTTTGTTACGTAAATCCACCCTCTCCCTTGTTAGCAGAGGGAGATCTCCCGTAATAGCATTTGTGAGCTATAAGAATCCTCTTATTTACATGCTTCGTCATTTCTTATTCTGTTTTAGTGTCTCGGGCAGTCAACTGTTCAATAGATTTCCTACGGAAATATGGAACATGGATAGCATTGTTTCCGACATTTCCGCTGCCTGTAGTGACCACGATTACATTTCCACGCTACTCGGGGTAAAGTAACGCTAGGCTTCCCGCGTTTGAATCGACTCATCAACGCCCAAACACTCTTTTCCGCCCTGTTCCACCATCTTCACATTTAAAATTAGCTGACCTCAACAAATGATCTTAATTTCTCGCAGTTTGTCTGCGATAGTTGTCCAGATATGGTGGCTTCAAACGCACAGGCCAATCACATTCTCTAGCGTTACAACTGGTAAAAAAAAAAATCAGCACACAAAATCGGACACTTAATTTTAAATAAAATGTCTTAATGTGTATCCAGGATAAAAATATTTTAATTTCTCGATCAAATAGTTTACTTGAAATAATGGATTTTCAGTTAGTAACTTGACAGTTTTATGCTTTCTTAGGTATCTAAAATGCTTGTTGTAATCTCCAATTTCATCCTCGGTGAGTCTTTTTTGAAACCAGTAATTCCGGCATCAAAAAATTATCCTCACGACATGTGATGTTCGGATGTGTTGAAGTTTGGTCCATGTTCGCGAGACTTGCAAGTATTCTACTCTGTCCACGCGCGATGCCGACAGTTGAATTATGTAATTCGATGATGTGTGTACCGTCCAAGTTTATTTTTCTTCGGAGATACGCTGAGATAACTGAGGCACGACAGACACGCCATAAGCATCGCGTGGCTATAAGAATTTCAACCACCACACTAATGTTCGCGTACCGTTTTATTGGAAGCCGCGTGTCATAGAGGCTCTCCCGAGGGCGGAATTTTATTAACTATGAAATTAAGATTTATGTGATCCTGCAGTTAGTAATATTCGTATTTATCAAAAAATGCACCTGGTTTTCGGAAACGGAATTTGATAAGTGTCATAACATCTCAGTACCAGCTTGTCTTTAAGCATGAAACTTTCAACAAAGTCTTTCTAAAATTGTTGTCTAGCTATTTTAAATAATGCGTTTCTCTTCTGTTATTTACTGATATGTATCTGCTTTGTGATTAAATTAGGCCACATACGTATTCATAATATCCACATACTTTCCCTTTATGCTTTAGCTAATAAAGTGTGTTATATAATTTGCACTATCTCGACATAAATAACTTCGGAACTGTAAATTAACAAATCCTTTATCCTCTGCCCTATTTAAAAAAACATAAAAATGGGAATTGTATGAAAGTTAATGATCTGCAACGTGTCACAGCTTCGCCCATTCTAAAATGTCTTACTAAACATGATTAGTAATGTAGGAAAGAAATATTTTAAACCCCCATGGAAGTAAAAGGAAGTAGGTTCTTATTAAATTCGTCGCAATGGTAATTGATATGCATCCGCTCGGGAGAAAGCTGGATTTCACAAAAACCTCGCCTATTTAGTAGAGCGGTGAGGCCAACTTCTGCTCATTGTCAGTGAGTGCTAACACATCCGCCTTGAGTACAGGAGAGCTTTACTCTGGTTTAAAGTTTCGACCCGAGTTGTAAGCCGGCCATTTCTCTCTCGAAAGCGGCGAGTTAAAGGCAGGGGCCCGCCTCAGCGTTTCTTTACCTGGTGTAGCAAGACAAACAGAGCAGATCCATCCAGTTTAGTGCTGTCTCTTGAGAAGGCGAGTTTGCAAGATTCTCGAAAAGGAAACTGTGCGTTGTTTTCGCTCCTTAACTGCCCAAATTGTGCTTGAAACGTTCTTAACGTGGGCCCGCATCAAACGCTTCTATCTATCGAGTAAATGCTCAATTAAATTCAAGTCAAGTAATACGCATGAAAAGTATAGCTTCCAAGAATGCCAGAAATAATTTTTAATTGGCTGAATTAAAAAATATTAGCATAGTATTACGTTTTATTATTAAAATATAAGTTGTACATATACATCAAATAATAAGAACAAAATAAATTATGCGAATTAATGAAAACTTCCACCAGACTTTCAGAATATTACTCGAAGGCTAATACGCTAATTGGAGCTATATTTAGCATACGTCAATCATTTATGTATTATTACTCCACCACATCAAAATATAACACATCTTTTATTAAAATTAATATTTGTATGTTTTAGACCAAACATTTTATAAAAGCTTATGAAGACACGTATTAACCACCTTTAATTTCATTTATCTTCGGTTTATCAATATCTTTACAATTTCATTACTTATCTCAGTAATAAAGATTATTTTTTTTTAATTTGGTGGATTAAAAGTTCCTTGCAAAGTTGCTTTCTTTTCCATGAATCGTTTTTCAGACTTGTTAGAAAGCTGCAGTGCAGCAAGCTTCTTGTGACGTTAGCAGTTGTAATGTTCTTTGTACACGTACGAGGCAGACGTGTTTGTCTGCACTTTTCCAAGAGCTTTCATGGTTTCAGGGAATGACTTTGGCAAAAAATATATATATATATATCGCTTCTGTTCCCGTTTCCTTTGCCCCTTCTTCGCGTGTTTCGATGTGTTGGTCGGAATTGGACAGCGCAAGCGTCCTAGTGGTAGATTTGCCACAAATTCGTAATGTTTTCCTGCTTGATCCACATTACTTTGTACAAGGACTTCTTCAATGGCCTTGAAGCCATGATGACGCGTGGACGCGGTTTCCCCAGTCTCGGTGGCACATTTTCGGGCCAGTTGAAGATATAGTGTATTAATGTTTGTACCAGAAAATGCTATTTACACGTATACGCGTGATTTATATCAACACTTGTGCTAAAACTTACAAAATAAATTATTTCCAAATAACACTAATTACAATACCAATTTTTTTTATAAATAGCAGAAATCGCTGTCCAATAGTAATATTATTTACTTAAATTGGCCTCCTTCTTTTTCGTATTTTCAAAATTGTCTATCGTATACGCTCCTGAGTTCTATCATCAGTTCAGCAACGTGTTAATTTATCACCATATAAATTCGTTTAGATGTGCTTATTACAAAAGTAATTTTATATTTTCGCTTAGAATGAATTTGTATCATAATTTTGAAGTAATACTGTAACCACAAATCTTAAATAAATTAGAAATATAAGGAAAGTATGTTGCCTCAAAATGCGATTACTGCTCACAATTTGGAAAGCGTTTACAATCTGCCTACCACTTAGGGTGGAATTGTTCAAAAATAATTTTACCCTTAATCGTTAAAGATGAATTACATATTATTGTTAAGTATTAAGAAATCGTTATAACATTTGCAATTTATTCATGTGAAAAACATGCACTCGTCAAATCGCAAAATCTAATTGAAAATAAAAAGAAATAAGAATATTATAAACCATAAATTTTCAAACCAAGTAAAAATTGATCTAATTTTTTTCCTTANAGATATTATTGTTAAGTATTAAGAAATCGTTATAACATTTGCAATTTATTCATGTGAAAAACATGCACTCGTCAAATCGCAAAATCTAATTAAAAATAAAAAGAAATAAGAATATTATAAACCATAAATTTTCAAACCAAGTAAAAATTGATCTAATTTTTTTCCTTAAACACATAACGTGTGTTTTTCGTTCATCTGCAAGACTGTGGGGAGAACTGAACCCCTACTTCCCACATGCAGCTACGGTACATATGCAAGCATCTAAGGTAAGAGATGTTGATAAACTTAAATGATCCTAATTTTGAATTCCTCCTAAATCCCAGTACACGCGATATAAAATTCTGTAATCATTTCCGTAATCAAACCTGTACAATTGGCACTAGCTAGAACAGTGAGAACCGGAACTACGGTAATAGCAGCGGCGCACTTAATTTAATGGATAGAACCACCCTTAATTTTATCGTATATTCTGCAATTTGACAGGCGCAAACGCCAAGACCACCGCCAGAATTACTTTGGAAAGATATATTATATGTCATAATACATTGCAGGTGGCTCGAGTATGTAAAACTGCAATGATATGGAACGATAAAGGTTTCATTTTCCCAGTAATTACGTAATTTTTGATTCTGAAGAGTTTCTGTTGTTCAGCAGTCTAGTTTCGTTCAGTTTAGTAGCCACCTTCACAAATAATTTGTTTTATTATTTCTTCATATCACGTTACATAGCGCGAGTATAAAATAATACCCCAACTTTGAATGCCTATAATATCAAAACTAAACAACCTACAACTTTGATTGACGAAACCAATGAACCGTGAAACCGTGAAGTTTGTTTACCATACATTCATAAATGTTCAACGTGACCACCATGAGCAGCCCGAACGACATCTACGCGATAATCAAACTCGTTCCACGCTCTTGTCAGCGTATCCGGTGTTACGGTTTGAATGGCATTCGTAACTCTCGGTTTTAGGAGGTGAGGGGGTAGCGAGCTCGCATTCGACACGTCAATGTGAAGGGGACGGTTTGATGTTTCCTTTATGGTGCGCCATCCCATTGGCACATAGCTGTTCGCGGATACCAGAACGAGACATTTCCACGACGCTGGATTGGTAGAGGAGCAGCTGGTGACCAGGCTCTTCATCACTGGCCCCCAAGAAGCCCGGATCTTACCAAGTGCGTTTTTTTTTCCAATGGGGGTACATAAAGGATCAAGTGTTTAGTCCACCACTCCCGGCAAACATTGACGACCTAAAAATTTATATTAAAAAAATATATTACATAAATGTATTTTGTGGCATGTCAAAATCAGAAATATAAAAATTATTGTGTGTGTTTATTTGCAAATAATATTAACGAAAACATAAAATATAATGTAACAAACGTGAATGAAAGGATATATCATAATTAATTTTGAGGCACGCTTAGCAAAATTTATTTACAAAAGATCATAAACTGCTGCAAATCCAAAATATGAAAAAAAAATATATATATTATTGTAATGATTAGCGATATGAAACACTGCGTATCGCGATTCAATGGTGACTGAACGACCATAGATTTATTACTAATGACATAGAGAAAACAATACGATAACATAGAGATAACAATAGGTGGCGCTAGTTGTTACAGTTTTGATACAAATCATAACACACCCACTTATCAAATTATTACACACTTTCAATTCCCCAAAGTTTTATAAATCTATAATGTTTTACTGAATTTAAACTCTTGGTTAGCATATCCGCTGGCATATCAGCTGTTGGCAAATATTGAATATGCACAATTTTATCTGATATCATGTTTCTGCAAAAGTGGTATCTGACATCAACGTGCTTGGTTTTACTGTGAAAAATAGGATTTGCCGACAACTTCTGTGCACTCTGATTATCATTACATATAGTGATTATATACATTTTCTCTGTAATCTCATATTGCAAGTTTCTAAGATATATTGCCTCTTTACAAGCTTCTGAAATTGCTATATATTCAGCTTCTGTGCTAGATAATGTTATTGACGTCTGTTTTTTACATTCCCAAGAGATGACATAACCTGATAACATAAAACAATAACCTGTATATGACTTTCTGTCCATAGTATCATTAGCCCAGTCGGCATCAACAAAACCTTTAACATCACAATCTTTATTCTTACTATATTTTAAACCAAAAGTTCTTGTATGTTTTAAATATTTAAGTATCCTCTTTACATATGACCAATGCTCTTCACCATGACAATTATTGAACTGACTCAAATATCCTACTGCATAAGCAATATCCGGTCTTGTAAGGACTGCCAGATACATCAAACTACCTATAAGTTGTTGATATGGATTCTGGTTTTGAGCATTTTCACATTTAGTACCATTCAATTTAGCCTCCATAGGAGTCTTAACAGTTTTACAATCAACCATATCAAACTTGTGCAAAAGTTGATCGATATAATTTTCTTGGCTTAAAGTAATTACATTATTACTCTTATCAATTTTAACATCCATACCTAGACAATGCTTTACTTGTCCCAAATCTTTTATTTTAAACTGACAATTCAATATTTCTTTTAACTGTAACATTTCTTTTTTATCGTTCGAAAACACAAATAAATCATCGACATAAAGAGTGACCATTGTCTTACAACCATTTACAACTTTGCTATATAAGCATGGCTCCAGTTTAGATTTCTTATAACCATTTAGAATCAAACAATTGTCAAATTTCTCATGCCATGCTCTGGAGGATTGTTTGAGGCCATATATAGCCTTTTTCAACTTAAGGACTTTGTTTTTATCATTCTCTGAGCAAACAAAACCGTCTGGTTTTTGCATATATATAGTCTCACTCAATTCTCCATTCAGAAAGGTTGTTTTCACATCTAAATGTATTATATCAAGATTTAACTATACAGAAATTGCAAATAAAAAACGCAATGTGTTGTGCCTCACAACAGGAGAAAAGATTTCTTCATAGTCCACACCATAATTTGACTATAGCCTTTGGCTACTAATCTAGCACGGTAACAAATCTGGTTTTCACTGTCACACTTTTTCTTCAATACCCACTTGCACTTTACCACTGTTTTACCATCTTCAGGTTCCACAAGCTCCCAAGCATTTTTATCGTGAAAATACTGCAGCTCCTCTTGTATAGCTTGCAACCAACACTCCTTATCTGGACCCTGTAGTGCATCTTCCACCGACAACTCATCAATATGTAATCTGTCACTTTCTGTACACATTTTTGAGAAACCATATCTATCTGGTTTTTGTCTTTGTCTAGTAGGCAACGCGCGTGATTGTATCGTTTCATCAACTTCAGTGGAACTGTCCGAGTCTGCAGTATCACCCTGCACATAGGTTTCATCATTATTGAATCCTGAAGTACTAGTATACGAGTTATCAGATTGATTGTTGTCCCCCACTGAATCTGCATTCACTTCGCCAATATCGGTGTCAACATTCTCCTTCTCTTTAACTACAGTCAGGTTCTCTGTATTCAAAATTTTCCAAAATAATGATGTCTCTGCTAGTTGACACTATCTGAGTTTTAGGGTTGTAAACTCTGTACCCCTTTACTTCCTCTGAATAACCTACTAAGATGCACTTCTCAGACTTCTTGTCCCACTTCGCACGTTTAACTTTGGGGACATGCACCATGACAGTACTACCAAATATCTTCAAATGACTAATATTAGGCTTGCTGTTAGTCCATAACTCGTACGGGGTTTTATTATTTGATCCAGCTGCTACCGTTCTATTTTGCAAATAAACAGCAGTATTACTTGCTTCTGCCCAAAATTTCTTCGGTAGATCAGCTTCAAACAAAAGGCATTTCACCTTTTCTATTAAAGTTCTATTCATGCGTTTGCATAAACCATTTTGTTCAGGCGTGTAAGGATTGGTTTTTGATGTATTATTCCCATTTTTTCAAGTTATCATCCGATTATTTATTACAGAATTCACGTCCGTTATCACTCCTTAAAACCTTTATCTTTTTTTCTCAGAATCTTTTCAACTTTAGCTTTGTATTGTTTAAAGCATTCAAAAGTTTCACTCTTATTTTTAAAAAAATAAATATGTGTCANTTCAAGTTATCATCCGATTATTTATTACAGAAATCACGTCCGTTATCACTCCTTAAAACCTTTATCTTTTTTTCTCAGAATCTTTTCAACTTTAGCTTTGTATTGTTTAAAGCATTCAAAAGTTTCACTCTTATTTTAAAAAAAATAAATATGTGTCATTCTGCTGTAATCATCGACAAAAATAAGAAAATACCTTGACCCTCCGAGAGAAACATTCTCCATAGGTCCGCAAAGACCTGTATGTACTGTATTCAATAATTCAGTACTTCTGTCACCCTCATGAGAGAACGGCAAGCGACTTTGCTTCCCCTCACAACATGTGACACAAGACATATTGCTTATATCTATATTCTTATCCAATTGCATCCTTCCACAGGATCCTGCATCTTGTTAAGATAGTTGCTATTAATATGTCCCAGTCTCCTATGCCAGGTTTCGCCGGATTCCATCACAGCAGCTGACAAACACATGGGCATGTTTAGTTTGTATACTCCATTTACTAATGAGGCTGTAGCAACTTTTTCGCCTTTTCTATTATAAATGATACAACTGTCACTCGTGAAGGACACTCCATTGCCATTGCAGATTAATTGACTCACAGATAAGAGATTTGTTGTGATACTTGGAACACACAACACATCTTTGATTGTCACATCAAACTTGCTATCTTCTGTTAAAGTTTTAATCTGCACATCACCGGAACACTCAACAGGCACCTTACTATTGTTAGCTACAATTATTTCTTTAGTGCTCTGTTCGTATGAAACATTTGTAATCCAATGTTTATTCATTGTTAGGTGCACACTTGCCCCCGAGTCGACATACGAATCGTTTTTGCTAAAACTGCCATTTAAAAATACAGCACTGAAGGCATTTGTTTGCTTTTGTTTACTCTGCGTATTATATTTATCTTTATTGGGACATTTATTTTGGAAATGGCCAGTCTGTTTACATCTAAAACATTAGATGGTTTGATGACTTTGACGTTTGTGAGCCATCTTGTTTATGGTCTTTAACCACACTCTTTTCTTTTTTCTTATGTTGGCATTTACGAAAACTAGCAAATACACCACTAGTTTCATTCGTTTCAGTTTCCTCCATGTCCAATAATTTCGTTTTAATGGCGTCCGTTGTTATGCAAATTCCAGAATGTTCTATGGCGATAATCATTGGCGAAAAATTTCAGGCAATCCTGCCAACAATAATGATCCGATCCATTCGTCATTTATGTTAAAACCAGTTCCAGCTAATTTTTGTCCATTTTCAATTATTTGAGTCACATAGGCCGTCATTGAGATACAATTTTCAAGCCGAATAGAAATTAAATTTCTCAACAGACTTATTCTGCTGGTAAACCCCGAATCGTCGAATAACTGCTTTAGTTTCGTCCATAGCTCCTTTGTAGAAGTAACGTTTTTTATATGAACGTAAATCGAGGGATCAATGGTCAAGATCAATTTTGCTCTGGTTTTAGCATCATCCGTGGCTCCTATTGCTGGTTGATTCGGCTCCTGCTTGATGCATCCTAGCATGCCCTCCAAGACCAGGAAATTCTCTGCCGCAAAACACCATTCACTATAATTCTCGCGTCCTTTCAACTTAGGGACGCTTATCAAATAGTTTGAAGCCATTACGCGGTCACACGCACACGATACGCACAATTAATAGTCTCCTTCAGCGAATATAATTATGCTCAGTACTTATCATACCGTACAAACTATCGCGAGATTATTATTCAATTGTTTACTGGGCCCATAACCTGTAATGATTAGCGAAATGAAACACTGCGTATCGCGATTCAATGGCGACTGAACGACCATAGCTTTATTACTAATGACATATAGAAAACAATACGATGACATAGAGATAACAATAGGTGGCGCTAGTTGTTACAGTTTTGATACAAATCATAACAATTATATTCAGTAGTTTTTAAAAGTTGTGGGAACATTTAACAACCAGATTTTAAAGACTTTCTGAAATGACTCATGAGATTTTAAGCCTATTCCAATGTGACTTATCTCATATTGGTAAGTGAGTTTGTTTTTAATATTTGTACATCCCTAAAACACCAAAACTGTTATTTTGACATGCCACCTAATGCAAATAAATGTACTGTCTGAGAGATTTTTATTCAAGGAAATAAGTAATATCAACCGATTAAACAATATTTCCTACCAAAAATAAGACATCTGTGATCAGCACCCTTAAGCCTCGCAGTGTAATGAACCACTGAAGGAAAACCTTCCTGTGGGTTATTAGGTACACGTTTTCAAAAGTATTCAATTAACTGCGAACGTTCCGTCCAGTTTTTATCATTCCGCCATATGTAAAATGAACATTTTCATTCACCGATCAAGTGAAACCACAAAATTTTTAGCACCGTAATAATGTTTCTCATTTTATCATTCTTTTCCTTTGTGAGCAAAAAAAAAATTTCTAATTTTAATGGAATAAATTTTGTGGTCAGATTTTAAAAAAATCCAAAAGGCCAATACGATGTTAATACTTGGAAGTAACATTCATGATTCGTTGGCAACTATGAAATAAGTAATTCAAAAAGCGCTTACGTTCAAATTTGTAGCTATAGCATGAAGCTCAAGAGGTGGCTTGGCTGAGTGGCGAAGTGTAGGTTAGGCACCACTCGCTCCCAGATTAACTGGGTAACTACGTTCCTACAGTCATCCTAGAAGCTGTGTGGCGCCCTCTGGTAGATGCTACAGACTATGTTTGCACCCGCAGCATGCTGAAAGGCCACGATATCACTGCCAACCCCAACAGTTACAGTTGGACTTCAATTTACCATAAATAGCTATGCTCATTAGCAATGCTCAGTAAGAAATAAAAGACTCATTCATGTAGGGTTATGCCAACGTCAAAAGGAGAAAACATTGAAATATACCTAGTTCGAAGAAAAAATTTTGTCGTATATATTTTTGACCTTTTTGTAGAAGAGTTACAAAGACCATTAATCATCAATATTTTAGTATCAAAAACATTATCTGAACATTTACAAACACATTTTGCACTAAGTCTACGTGGTGATTGCCGAGACTCGATAAAAAATGCAACGATAAATTAAATATTTCTCTTTAAAAGAACTTTATCAATATCTTTACAACTGGGCTCTAAAACCTCATGCATCGTTAGATTTAAAGATGCTACATTTGAAATAACCAATGGCTGAAGACCAGTACTTTAACATCACACACTAAGTTTTACTTATCTTCGGCAAACACCACTGCAGCTGACGATTCTGGGAGAGGCAGCCATCATTCTTCCTCACCCAGGCATTATCAGCTGTGCTTATTAAATAATCTACATAAAAGAAACCTAACGATACAAGAAAAGAACTAATTTATTTGACATTTCCGGTCGTACTGACCAATGAGAATAATTACATAATTATAATAGAGCCTGGCGCAGCCAATCAGAGAATGGGTACGCCAACATCAAGGAACGGCAACGCCAATTCTTCCCTGTGTGCCGGTAACGAGCGACCGACGAGCACTTCTTGCCGCTGTTAATTTTTTTTTCCACCCGGGGCCGGGGGATTCCAGAGCATTCTCCGCTGTAAAAAGGGGAAGGAGGGGTGTAAAAGGGGAGAGAATTTTGAAACAACGCGCGCCGGTGAGACCCAGGGGGGGGGGAAGAGGAACGCGCCTACGCATCCCGACAACTCCTCCACTCGGCACGATCTTAACCTCAGCGAAGTTGGTAAGGGAGGGGGGTGACTCCCCTGAGGGCTCTATGGCACGCTGGTTCTGGCGGGCTCAGGGGCGTATCTGTGCGGTGAGGCAAGCTGGATTCCTGCCGTCGACGCTGCAGGCTGCATATCCGCCGAGGTGCGCGTCTCTTGGCCTACACTAGTTTGCCACAAAAACACTTCCAAGAACAAACAATCGGTTTAACTTATGTTGCCTAAAGTCACATTGTCCATAGTTATTTGATCGAAAATCTTTTGGATTGAAGCCATTTGCCCTAAAAATGGTTAACTTTGTTTCAGGCCACATATATTAAGCCTAAGTGGTTGGTTTGCAGTGGCATTGCCAGACATTTTTCAAGGGTGGCGGGACTCATGGTTGGAGATTATGCTGATTGAAATGAACGGAATGACTATACACCAACAACATAAGCAGTGCTATCTAATGTGTTTATAAGGGCACATTCTAGGAGGATAATGACCTCACATTATAGTAAAATGCATCACAGTTAACTACTATTACATACTCTGATGGAAAAAAATGGCAGTTTCCTAAAGAGTGCTGTCCAATTGAATGCGGGAACAACGGTTGCATGTTGGAGGAGTGCAGTTAAACTGATCAACATTTCAAGGACTTCGAAAAAACATTTGGAGTTGTACCATTCTCTTAGTTGCGCCATGTACAGCTACACACCTGACAGTATCGTGTGCACTAGGACGGTTCAACTCTGATTATGTATGAAGTAGTTTAGCTTTCGCCATGCCTTGTATACGGTTATGTGACAATGTTGTGCACCTACAGCCATTACAGAAGGGCGGCATTTTCGGACTTCATGAGGCGGGATGGACATATTGACGGATTGCTGCGCATGTTGGCCGTGATGCATATGCAATGTGGCAATGTTATCAACGGTGGTAACTTGAAAAGGTACAAATCTGGAGACCAGGTTTGGGACGGCCATACAGTAGTCTACAGAAGCACGTCAAGATCGGTGCGTTGTAAGGGCAGCACTGGTGGACCATACCGCATCCACATTAGAGATCAGCGCGAATGTGAAGCCAGGGGCGTTCACATTTACCATAAGGAACCATCTACTTACAGAAGGACTATGAGCAAGTGTGCCTTTGGCCAGGCTTCCTCTTCAGCCACACACCATCGTCTGTGTCACCTGTCGTATCGTGAAAGAATCGCCTGGAGAACAGAATAGCGCTCTGTTGTGTTGTGAAGCAATGGACGACATCACTTTCAGCGGGAAATAATTCTTGATACTTTGAGAGAAACGAAACTGATTATTGATGTGGACATTAATGCAAGGTCTGAATTGCGGAATTACCCTGAGACGAACCCCCGAGGAGAGGAGGCAAATAGGTTCTTTCTGTCTAGGAATCAGCCGATTTTAATTACACCGGGTCATATGGAGATATATAGATCGCCTGTCCATGAAACTGTATATTTTATTTATTTGACTGTAGCTGATGAGTTTATGGCTTATCGTGTTGGGGAATTGAGATTCTCTGAAGAGGTGACCAGCGTCCACATGATGATTCTGTGTCAAGTTAAGTCGGAGAAGTCAAAATAACAATAACTAATAAAACCAAGTTATGTTATGACGAAAACTGACTAACTTGTCTTTGACAATGTTCTGGTAAACATAATGGTGGAGTACTCTGGGAAGAGAGAACAAATTGAGTTAAATGAAAGAGCCAAGCAGCATGTTCAAGTTGTAATGGATGCTCACTAGGAAGCAGTGCCCATGGTGATCTGGAAAGCTTCTAACCACATTTGGTAGGAAACGGAGCTCGAAAAAATGAGAAAGAGAATGATAGAACTATAGAAAAGATTCAAGAGGATCGGTAATCTGGAAGAGCAAGTTGTTTGCTAGTACAATGTCGAGCAACGGGTCTATCAGTGGATGTAACGGAAAAATTGACAGATCGCCTGGCATTAGCCGGTCACAAAAAAAGGTATTTGGACCCTTCGGGCCTAGTGTATAAATGGTCACTAATAAGATAAAAACATAAGTGGAGCTACCATAATTGAAGTGCAATTGTGGTTCATTACACAACTTTCATGAGAAAGCCTTGTATATTTAGAACTCCCTGTTGCCTGACAATGGTAGGTAGGTATAAGTGGAGATCCATAAGAACCTGCGATATCAAGTGAGTTTGAGACCAATGCTGAAGACACTGCAACAATTCTCTATGGAGGAATTGGATAATGATTTAAGTATAATGAAACTAAAGAAGGCACCAGGGATTGATTCCCTGATGGGAGAGATAACTCTCAGGGCATGCCCAAGGAAGAAAATTGCAATTTTAGAGTTTCTCAATGACTGCCTTAAGGTCAGTGTCTTCTCCAGACCCTGGAAACAGAGACTGCTGAATACCATTTACAAGGGAAACGGAAATGATCACGAGGGGGTAAAATCGTACTGGCCGACAACCCTGGTTTCAGTGATGGGAAAAACCTAAGAAAGAGTAGTCAATGAGAGATTGATCGAGTAGCATATTTGGGTGTGATATAGAGGATTGATCCCAGACAGTACAGCTTTATGTGAGGAAGAAGTATAGAGAAGGCAGTCATTGATTTCGTTAATTATATCAAATTCTGGGTGGAGGAATATGTGGCGGCTATTTCCCTCGAAATCTCTGGGATCATCGACAATGTGTGGTGGGCCTCAAATTTTACAGATGCTGAAAATCTTGGAGAGCCTTAGGGATTAATATGTAATAATAAAGGACTTATACAATTATAGGACTTGTGTTTATGAACAGGGGACTATGAAATAGAAAATACCTACAAAATGGTATCCGCAGTGGTAGGTGTTGGCCCGATACTCTGGAACATAATATTTGAGGGACTGCTGCGGCTGGTTTTCGGCATATCTGTGTGGTATATGGATATGCCGATGATGGGATATTGCTTGTTTTTACATAAACAGAACCAGAGAATAGAGAACAAGGCGCAAGTTGTTCAGAAATATTTTGAGGAATGGTCTGAGTACTTTAAGTTAAAGTTCTCAGTAGACAAAGTAAATGCCGTAATTTTGGAAGGAGCCTTAAAAAGAACACCAGAAATCTGTTCTGGCGGAAGAGTCATTAAGATTGCCAAAGTAATGAAATATCTTGGAGTGATGATAAGACAACAGATTAGTATATCATGACCATATTCGTTCGCTACACGATTTGATGAGGCAGAGTTAATTTTACATAAACTGAGTGGGGGGAGGGGGGTTGCCTTCTACTGGCTTGGGGTTAAGGCACTGGACATTAAAGGCAATGTATCAGAGTGTGTTTCTCCCAACATGGCTTTATGCATTTGCGGCATGGTATAGAGTTGCAGATTAAGTTCATGTAAAACGAGTGTTAGCAAGTGCATAAAAGAACAACACTATTGGGAGTCACCCAGGCATACAGGCATAGAGGGCAGTCTCAAAGGAGGCCTTCCAAATGGTGGTGGTGGTTGTGGTGGGCGATCCCCATCGATTTGCTTGCCAAGTAGATAGGTGAACTGAATAAACATATATATCTGGAGGGGATACCTGTGGAATAAAAGTGGGAAGAGAATGCAAAAAAATAAGAGAATAGCAAGCACGATGGAAAAAGGGAAAACTCTGAAAAAGTCAAGGAACATTTATGAAATTATTCCAGATGCAGCAGCAAGGTTGTGTATGGAGTGGCTGTAAATTTACAATTTCTCTGTGTGGTTCTTTACATGTCATAGAAATTTTAAGAGTAAGTTGTATCATTTTGCTGTTGTGAAATGTCACACATTTGTATTATATATTGTGCCAGATACACCTGAGCACATATTACAGAGTGCTTCAGAGTTAAAGGTTTGAGTGTGGAGTGGACTGGAGAGATTTGCGTGGTTCTTAAAATCGAGGTCTTTGGGAGCCGAAATGGAAGTGTGAGGATACTCTTTCAGGGTATGTATGGGTTGATAAATTTGGGAGAGATTATCAAAGACAAACTTATTGTAAAGGATTTGTTAAATTGTCGAACAGAAGTAGGGAAAATCATTATTGAGTTCGACCTCTGGTGGCCTTGCCAACAGGATGCAGGGAATGGTTCTGTGACCTCTGATTCTGGATATGACTGGAGGATTTGAGGACATCTCGATGGCACCTAATGTGTCAGATTATTGTGCAAAGGATTCAGCAACAGGAAAATGGACATGCTCCTGGGATCCAGTTTTTTTTTTGTCAGAAGTCTGAGAATGAAGTTGTTGGAGTATTACGAAATATGAGCAGATAAATGAGATATTAGAGAAGAAGAGCTGTTCATATAATCAGGAAAAGGATGGAGAAAGATAATAAAGTGGAAGACCGAAAATATTGAAGAGAGGAGAAATAGGAAGGAGGAGCATATGAAAAAGAAAGAGAGGTTTTACTCTTGAAACAGAGCATTTAGTGGAGGAGAGCAGTGGTTCCAGATAATGAACTGGTGATCGTCTAGTGGCCTGGTGAAAACTAGAGCTGTGCAACCTGCAGAGGTTTGCAAGGAGTTGGAGATTTATCATAGACTTTCAATGCTCGAGGAGTTGTTCATTCCAACTGTGTTGTTGGCTATGTAAGTCAGACAAAGGGAAGGAGGGCAGCGTCTTGTATTACCGCACTTGGATACTATGGATAGTATGCTCCTAGCTCACAGCAGACTGCCTGCAGACTATTAGTCTTTAAGAAACCTTATTACCGAGTGCTTCTGGCGAACGGGTATGAGCTCTAATGGCCGACGCTTATATATATGCAGTTAAGTCCTATGGAAGGGCAGTTTCTTGCTAGACCAAACTCTTTCAGGGCTACAGTGTGGTCTGGTAATATTATGTCTTTATTAACTAACTGAATTGTGATTTACGACCAGTGTTACTTTATGCGACTTTTATCTGGTTCCAGACCAGTGTACTGCAGGAGAGAAGGAGACAGGCACCAGGGTAAGCAATGTGGATGAAGATCTTAGAAGTTTTCTCATGGAATTGTATGTTGGGTTCCTTATAAGGACCAGAATATTAATGGCGAATGGGATGCTGGTGGGGGCCAGGCTGTGTCTGTGACGATGTTCATGCATGCACAGCTTGATGCTACAACTGCTGTGCGCTAAGAAACTCTCCCATTCCAGCCACTATCGCTTAGGAGGAAAAGAAAATAGAGGGTGAGATCAAATAGAATTCTTTGGTGTATGAAGGCCGACTGGATTGTTGCTTAGAATCGCAACGAATCTCCGGCATGTTGTACTTGGCACTTCAGCTGCGCAGCACTGAGGAACTCTTCCTGGCCAGACCAGGTATAGTCGGTTTCACTTGTTGGCATCTGTTCCTGTGTTGTTCGGACCTATAGACAGCTCTGTGTATTTACAGCTCTCTGTCTATGCTAGGCCCTGGATCCTTTGGGAGGATTCCAATAACCGAGCCTACCCAAAGTCCATGATCGAAAAAGTGAAAGCACTGAGTCTGAATGGTTGACAATAAACATACAGCCATTCTTAAATTATCGGCGAAAGAAAGACTGGCGTGGACGTGACAGTGTGTTATCCAATAATTAAAATATAATGTTGAATTTTTTCGGAATAGCATGGGAGGTCAACATCTTTAATTTTCCTTATGATATCTCAACATTTTGAGCCAAATTTGGCTTTCTTTTGAGAAAAATAAAAATAATATAAAAAAAGTGTTTCTGGAATATCATTTTAAGGGATCGGCAACTGGAAGGGTATATGGAAAGGCTAGACTAAGTTTCACCAGGAACATTGTTTTGTTTAGGGATGAGAGCAGGTTCTGCCTTAATTTAAGTGATAATCGTTTATGTGTTTAACATCCACCTGGTTAGCATAATCTTCCAGAGTGTATTCGCCCACGACATCCAAAGCACAACTCCTCGCATTATGTAGTAGGGGGCGATAATATTCGATTCCCGCTCCTCATTGATGTTTGTGAAGGGTCAGTTTAACAGTGCTCGCTACATCCAGCACGTTGTTACACCCATTCTGCTGCCATTACTCCGGACTAGTTCGTTTTTTTAATGAAGTTCGTTATTGTTACAAACTCGTAGCAGTAAGCTTATAAGCACTGGGAATTTCTCGTCTCTAAAACTCAAAAGTAGAGAATTGGCGCTGTAACAGGTGCAGTGAAATTAAACCAACAAAGGGGGCGCTGAAGCAAACCAGTAAATGTCAATATAAGCAAATTTTACAAAACAATAATTTGGTAATTTCTATTTCGGAATGGGTTGTCTAATTGTGTAGGTTGTCTTGTTGAGTGCATTTATGTAGTACGCAGTTGATTGTCTGTCAATACAGCTAGCCACTGTGCATATTAAGTATATATTTATAAAAAAAATTATTATATTTTTTACCATTTTCCGTGCGTTTATGAATAATGACGTGTTTCTAGAGCATTACGTATTTCGTTTATACACAGAAAGGCTTTTCGCAAGATATGTGAATATATACTTAAAATATTGTGTTCAAAAGTGAGAATATTAATATTTCCGGTTTGTTAAACTTCAGGTGCTCAAGTGTAAAATTACGTTTGTATAATTTGTTAATGACTTTTCAGTGTTTAAAATAACATGGGCTTTTAAATCGTAACTGAATGTTCCTGTTGACAAAAACCATTCCAAAATATAATATAGTTAGAAAATCCTTACCAACATTTCATATACTGACACATATTTCAACCTACCAAAGAAACATATTTGTTAAATTTTTGCTCACGAAAATTTAAATGTGTTAATAAAATAATCCATGACGTGTTGAAAGAACGAAAAATTGTCCCCAAGCCAGTATTTCATTTTATGCAGGAACGTTATGGATTTTATCATCTATTTTATCATCTATTCCTGAAATAAAGTATTTTCCTTACATTTACAGTTAACCTGAAATATTTAGTTCCGACAACGGAACTCTAATTTTGCTGTGTTTAGACAGTTAATTTTGTCGGCGAAAAATATTTTGTTTGTAAATAATTTTTTCTTTATTATAAAATTTACATGTTTTCGTTTTCATAACGTCTTATTCTGAGAGAGACTGAAGTTAGGAATTAACCATGTTGCTAAAAAAAATTAACGTCAAATTAGTTTGATCTCGCGTCATCGGTGATCGTTGTGGTTCCTTGGAGGAGTCACGTCGACACGGCGAGAAAACTAAGGCACCTGCTGGTGAGTTTAGGCGTGTTCCCGAGTCGTGAGTGGTCGTTCTTGTCAACCGGGGAGCTGTGAGTTTGAGTACTAGTTCCGAGGCACTGATAGCAAGATATTTATTCACTTTATATTCTCTTAGGTACTTGGCGAAGCAATCGTGGGTAAATAAATAATCCACCATGGTAAAAAAAAAAAATCTCCACTACGATGGAAATTTTTAAATTAATCAGAAGATGCGTTTTTTTTATTATTATATACATACAATAGTTTAGAAATACAAGAAAACAGATGGCTTCTGTTATTTAGGCCGCGTGATTTTTTTAATCCTCCATTCCTTTCCTGAGCACAGCAGTTTTATTCGCAGGAGAGTGACTATGGATGGGCGCGTGTCTGTTTGTGTATTTTTTTTTTATCCCCGCTCGCTCTCGGCTCCGTTCTGAATGTGTAATCCCTGTGTGAAAGGGTCAGTATGGCGTACAACAGATTACACTTCCAGTAATTGCACGGGTATCCTTCCCTCTCCCCCCCTCCTTCAACGAATACTGTGCCGCGCGCTCGCCACTTCATTTTCGCTTTGCCTGGCCTTCTGTTTGAGTCC
>NQII01001148.1:541863-559365 GCA_002778355.1 Clitarchus hookeri | reverse complement strand
ATATTTTTTTTTTTTTAGGTTAGGTTTTACTTTTTGAGGGGAGAGGTCCACATATTGAGTTTTCCCGCATGCTGAGTTTTTTTCAGTAGGTCCCATGAAAAACGAATAACAGAGGTTTCACTATTTGGTTTTATTAAAATAATCACTATTTTAATTGGTTTTTATTAAAGTACCCAACTGGCTGTGCCTTTTTTTTGTTTGTTTTGTTGGTTTGTTTGCTGTAGTAACATGACAGTGTTAGGTTAGGGTACGAACGTGGTGAAATTATTTACGTGTGCCAGCAATAAACAAATGATATGGCTGGAATAAAAAGTGATTTGTGGAATTTCTTTGTACCGTAAGCAACACGCAAGAATGCAAAACTGTTTACAATATTTGCAAATGTTTGGTTTTGAGAGGCGGTATATCATCAAGGTCCTGTAGTACCACAAACTTAAGATGGCACATTGAATGTACGCACTATTTGAAGGTTTTTATTTTTTGAAACTTGCAATAATGTTATTTTTCCTTGTCAAGGCAGTATCGGTATTGGTATCGGCAATATCGGTAAGTTTGTATCAGCAATATCGGAAAAGGCTCAAAAACCATATCGGCTCACCTCTAATAGCAATGGCCATGGGTGTGTCCTGCGGCCAAGTTCCATGCATGCTGCAGGCATCCAATATTCGAAAAAGTGCATTGCTATGGGCAGAGGAAACTTCTAACACCTGTTATGATGTTTTGTTTGCTGATGATGTACGCTGTGCTTAAAGTGGAGTAAAGTCATTTTATCTACTTTAATGTTGTTTTTCTCGTAAACAAAAGCCTTTATGCATTTTTACCAAATAATATTTTCTACTTAGTTTTGACCATAGATTTATGTTGTGCAGTCCGTATATGTGAATTATCGTACATTCTATATACTGAACTTGTGTTTAATGATATTTCATGTTGTGGCACATTCTCCCCACTTCAACATTCACCACAACTTCCCATCTCAACCTCCGCAAAATTCCGCCTTACAGAACTCTGTGAAAGGAAAGTATGGCAAGCGTTAATTCCAAAAATGACAAAAAGGAGTAGACATTTGACCCAGTATTAGTCTTCCCTGGTTGGTAGGAGTGTAAAAGCAAATAACAGTGATATAACATTTTCTTTATATAATTGTGGCTTTTAAATTCTCCTTTCTTCCGAAATGCCACTCAACTTTGTTTACAAAAGACATAAGACAATTAANTGATATTTCATGTTGTGGCACATTCTCCCCACTTCAACATTCACCACAACTTCCCATCTCAACCTCCGCAAAATTCTGCCTTACAGAACTCTGTGAAAGGAAAGTATGGCAAGCGTTAATTCCAAAAATGACAAAAAGGAGAAGACATTTGACCCAGTATTAGTCTTCCCTGGTTGGTAGGAGTGTAAAAGCAAATAACAGTGATATAACATTTTCTNAAATGTACTAAGCGCGGTCGATTGACTACGCGCGCCCGCTTGAAGGTTAAACTAATATTTAAATTTATATATATAATACTAAAAAAATTTGCAACTTGCTCAACAAAATACATTAAAAATATTATACACAATATCTGTAACATTTATCATTCCATGAGATTGTGCAGGCTCTAGATGAGAGGCTCTCCATAGAAAAACACTGTAAAAACTCAGTCCTTCACTCTCTCCCATCCTTCGCATGTACCCTTGATCACAGCATCCCATCAGCCCTGGAGCTGAGGGCATTCCCTCACCTGACACCTAGGGGCATAGGTAGCGCCTACTGATTTTGATTTAAGCATCCACACAACAGTCCTGAAGCTGAGAGTACTCCCTTCATCTGACACAGTAGGTGTCTGTAGTGCATCACTGATGGACCACTCTCACTAGTCAGTACAGAGCCCGGATACTACCCCCTCCCCAAACACCTTACTATGCTGTGTAAAGCGCTCAACTGATTCACGGCTCTCGCACACCCAGCTCAAAAAAGCCTGTTGTGTCTATAATTCCACACTGCACAGCTTCCTTTGGTGTCTGTGAAACCACCCAGACACTACTACTCTCCTGAGAGGTCATTCATCTCGGAATGTGCCCACGAGTTCCTTCTTAAGATCATATGAGTCAATCTCACATTAACTCTTGTTTGTAGTCCAGTTTTTCCTGAAAGTACTCCCGCTGCACGACTAAGTCCCAATTCCATTAAGACAAAGTTAAAGTTCTGCATTTGTACACAGTGTTTGAAAAGTCTTTCCCTGATTACAAATTTTATTTATATCTGCTCTATGTAAGATAGATATGTAAAACGGGTGCCAAAATGTTGGCAAACTAACCAAATCTTTCTTGCTTGCAACAGGACAACACATCAATAAATCTTCACGTGAGCACCCTTGGTAGCATGTAGCACATATAGTCNTTTCTTGCTTGCAACAGGACAACACATCAATAAATCTTCACGTGAGCACCCTTGGTAGCATGTAGCACATATAGTCGATATATAATTTTTGACGTGACAACGTCTTAAATTAGGTTGCGGCTGGGAGTCACTTATGAAAAAGTGTAACGCTCGNTTTCTTGCTTGCAACAGGACAACACATCAATAAATCTTCACGTGAGCACCCTTGGTAGCATGTAGCACATATAGTCAATATATAATTTTTGTCCATTTAGCCAACGTCACAGGAGGGATCGATGCAATGACTGTGGATATCAGTTGCTGCAGAGTTGCAAGATATGGTACAGGATTTCTGTAGACATAACCCTACANTGCCGCGCGCGCAGCACTACGTTGTCACGTAAAATCTTCGCCCGTAAAACCGACTTTACAGGCAACCATTTTTGTCCATTTAGCCAACGTCACAGGAGGGATCAATGCAATGACTGTGGATATCAGTTGCTGCAGAGTTGCAAGATATGGTACAGGATTTCTGTAGACATAACCCTACANAATGCAATGACTGTGGATATCAGTTGCTGCAGAGTTGCAAGATATGGTACAGGATTTCTGTAGACATAACCCTACAGATCATAGATCATATAAACAAATCTAATGGTGTTATGTCAGGAGAGCGTTGAGGCCAAGCTGTCGGGCCATCACGACCAATCCATCGTCCAGGAAAAGTCGTATCAAGATAGGCACAAACCTCCAAACCCAATGAGACAGTGCACTGCCTTGTTTGTTGAAAAATGACGTCTGGGTGATACTCAAGCAACTGAGAAGCAGTAAACAATTACACACTGGAGATGTGATGGTGTGCTCAGCGAAAAAGAATGGTCCGATAATCTTGTATACAAAAGCATGCACTAANTACACACTGGAGATGTGATGGTGTGCTCAGCGAAAAAGAATGGTCCGATAATCTTGTATACAAAAGCATGCACTAACTACAGTAGAGAGTTGATTATCCCAACGTCAGTCAACCGAACATGGACCTATGTGAACGAAAAGTTATTTGCGGCAGTGAACTGGATGGGTGGGGCACTCAGTTCAGCGATGAGTCAGTGATACGCCATCTGTTGTTGTCTAGTAGAGGTGTGCGCTTTACCCATGANTGGGCACTCAGTTCAGCGATGAGTCAGTGATACGCCATCTGTTGTTGTCTAGTAGAGGTGTGCGCTTTACCCATGAGTCTGTGCGGTCGTCGCCATTCCTTCACATCAGCCATTTTGTTAGTTCATTACATCCCATGCAACCTTGAGCACTGTGACTGATGGTTGCCTTTGCCATTATAGTAGATTTTTTTGATTACTCATGCATATTGTTATTGTTTTTTTATTATGTAGTACATATAGTATGTGTACAGTGTAGTGTTAAACATTAGTTTTGATATGGCATCTTCAAATATAAGAAGCCGTAACATTTTATTAATTGAAACAAAAGTCGAGATCATTTAAACAACTGGAAAAGGGTGAAACTGGAACATCTCTAGCGATGTTTGTATGGTTCGTGCAAAGGAGAGGCAAAGGAGAGCCTATCTCTGGTCCATTACTGTCTGAAAAGGCATTCGAATTAAACTTTAAACTTGGGGGACCTGCTGACTTTAAGGCTAGTACCGGCTGGTTAAAAAACTTTAAATAGCGCCTTGGTGGGAGTTACAGGTTCAAGGTGAATCCTTATCTGGTGATTCAACTGCCGCAGAACAATTTAAAGTCACATTTTCTGATCTTTTCGAAGATAAAGGTTATTATTTGGACTTGGTCTACAATGTTGATGAAACGGGCCTTAATTGGAAATCGTTGCCGTGCAATTCACTATCGTCTAAGAGGGAGAAAATGGCACCTGGCTTTAAAGTCGGCAAAGAACGTGTAACGATTATGGTTGCTGCAAATGCTACAGGCACCCATTCGTTACCTCTCCTAATGATTGGAAAATCCAAAAAGCCAAGATGCTTCAAAAATGTCACATACCTTCCCTTTTCCTACAAAGCACAAAAAAGTGCTTGGATGAATACAGAAATATCTCTTGATTGGTATTCAAATGAATTTGTGCCTAATGTATAGGCATTTAAAAAAAAAGAGAAGAAAACTGGCAAGTTCTCGTTGTGATAGACAACGCGCTAACGCACCCGGAAGCAGACATATTGAACGCTGTTGATGAAGATTTTAAAGTTGTTTTTTTTACCCCCGAATGTTACAGTGAATGTTAGAGCATTGGTTCAGCCTATGGACTAAGGAGTCGTCGAAACATTGAAAAGAATGTATAAAAAGTAAGTCCTCCGCTGTTTACTACTGGCTGNTGATAGACAACGCGCTAACGCACCCGGAAGCAGACATATTGAACGCTGTTGATGAAGATTTTAAAGTTGTTTTTTTACCCCCGAATGTTACAGTGAATGTTAGAGCATTGGTTCAGTCTATGGACTAAGGAGTCGTCGAAACATTGAAAAGAATGTATAAAAAGTAAGTCCTCCGCTGTTTACTACTGGCTGNCCTATGGACTAAGGAGTCGTCGAAACATTGAAAAGAATGTATAAAAAGTAAGTCCTCCGCTGTTTACTACTGGCTGATGACAATGCAGAAAGTGTTGTGGGGTTAAAAAAAACTGAACATTAAAGACTGTTGCTACATGGTGACGGATGCCTGGAGTTCTTTGTCAAAAGACAATCTAAAAAAAGCATGGAAAAAGTTTTTGGAGAAACCAGAAGAAAATTGAGAAATCACAGTCGAAAAAAAATTAAGATGTAAACAAAATTGTACAGATTTGTATTTAAGACACCGAAGAATGACTTTCAAATGACAATGATCCTGGCTTCCAGATATAGTTCATTTCATATAAGAAGGCCACTTTCTGACAGTCAGTGAGTGGCAACTTAATATATTGAAAACAAATAACCTGCCATTTACAAAATCCTGTATCAGCTGATGCACGAACGAACAAAAGTTAATATTACGTTGGCTATTCTGAGAGCAGTGCCGAAGCACATCACACAAGCAGAAGATACGCGGATAAGAAAGAGTTCGTAGATTAATTAATACATTTTATTTTACGTGGTCATAAAACAGCAGTTTTTAGTTTTAGAAACGAAACTTCGTGATAAAATAGTAATGTATAGGTGTTCAAAATGAGATGCACAATAAAACGATACGTATCCAAATGTGACGAAAAAATCCAAAGTTTCCAGACTCTCAAACCAGGTGCTGCCATCTTGTGAGTTAAAAGCGCACCATCATTTGCAATATGCCCTTCCATGCCATCTGTTATCCATATCCCGAACTACACCCAGAAACATATTATAGATTTGTTGTTTAAAATAACGTATTCACGCGCATATACAAATAATTTTATTTTCCCGCGAGCTCTGTATAATTTTTAAAGTAACATATATTTCGTGTACCGCGTTTATGAACGACCCTACACACGTCCACCAAGCTCCGTTTACGAATGCAGCGCCACCCAAGCAGTTCACCAATTGCCACACGGAGCAGCACCTCCTGGACGCGCTGACTCGCCACATCAAAGCCTATTCTTGACACGCCTGTTGATGGCGAATGGATACATAAACGAAAAGACACGGCGATTTTCAACTGTCAAGAATGTGGCCTTATTATATGGTACACAGTATACTAAGCGACAATGAAATCTTGTCATCTGTGCATGATCAAGAGGAACTTGTTAGTGGCGATGAAGAGTATGACGAAGACATCAATGTTAAGTGGGAAAAACTGTGTGAGTCATGAAGAAGCATTTACAGCCCTGGAAACAGCAATGTCGTGGTCCAAAAAACAAGAGGAAAGTTGTTCTACTCAGCTTTTGATACTGAAGAGAATGCGTGATTTGGCGGCCAAGAAAAGAAGTTCAGATTTGAAACTACTGTGCATATGTACTGGACCAGGCCGTAATGGCTGTAAGGTTGTGCCAGTCTGGGACATTCTTGGGGNAGTTCAGATTTGAAACTACTGTGCATATGTACTGGACCAGGCCGTAATGGCTGTAAGGTTGTGCCAGTCTGGGACATTCTTGGGGGGCGGAAACACCCGGGAGAGCTAATCTCTCCCCGGGGTCTCCTCGGGCTGTCTCACTAAACCTGGTGGGGTCGTCGTCCTCTACTACGGAAGGGGCTTCTCCTTTCGGCTTGTGAGTACCACTTTGGAGACGGAGAGAATCCTGCTAACCGATAATTGTGTCAGGGGTATTGCCACCCCTAGTATCATAGTTTGGCTGGAAACTTAGTTACAGGAACGACTGGTCAAGCGCAAGTTATAGCTTCTGCAGTCCAAGGGAACCCACACCTCCTCTTGGTACCGCTGGGCAATCTGGCAAACGCGGGAAACTTCTGGGTGTGCCCTATGCCAGGTTTTACTAAAAGGGGNATTGCCACATGGAGCAGCACCTCCTGGACGCGCTGACTCGCCACATCAAAGCCTATTCTTGACACGCCTGTTGATGGCGAATGGATACATAAACGAGAGGGTTCCAAAGGCTGAATTTCAATGTGAAAAAATTCAAGAGAATGGAAAGGGACCATTTTCGGGGTGGGGTATTAGCCCACCAAACTGGAGAACTCTTGATGAAAAGGAAGGAGTAGCACGGGCTGACCTCACTACTCTAGAGGTTCATTCAGCGGGGGGGTCAGGGGATCCGGCCCTGGTGGAGCTTGTGTTGATCCACAAAACCTGATTTCCTCTGTGCCCGGAGGTCAGATTGAGGATAGATTCATGCTGGTAGTGGTTTGAAAATTGCAACCGGCAATCCTCCAATTGTCGAAGGACGAGCGAGGCATTAATATAACATCATGATAACGTGAAATTGCCACTCTGCCCCAACTGGCTTGCAGGGTGTGGCCCCCTTAATAGGGGATTCGCACCTTTGTAGGCTGGGAGGGGAAAATAGTATAATAAGCCGGTATGATGGTGGATAGTGGACATTAAAATTTTCACAATAAAATAGTACACCAATAGGGGAGTTGGTGATAAATTCACAGCCATATGCCCAGTGGGGCGGAAGTGAATGGAAATCGTGAGAGGTGCGGGTGCGGAATCATGGCCGGTCACAATCTCCGTATCCAGAGGGGCTTGCAGCAATGTAAGCTCCATGAGGCTGGTTGATTTAGGGTTAGTTCAATAATATAAAGTTAAACTGGATTCGACAATACCAATGACCCAAAGTATAGTTGCAACTCCAGTGATGGCTTTGCAGCTGGGGACTGGAGCAATATAAGCCTTGTTGTTATACATGTGTACTATAATGTCCGTACATGTGTCCATAAGTTGTTCTTTGTGGTTCTTGTTACTGTAATGTATCTTTTAATTAGTTCATACTGTATTTGTTTGCTTATTTATGATATTTTATTAACTTTTTCATGTAACAAACTGTTTTAATTTGAATTAAAAAGTAGTGTTCAATTATCTGAACATTTGATTATGCGAACCACCCTCAGTCCCAATTAGTTAGGATAATCGACTTTCTATGTATTCACCTTTGGACTGTCCCTGGTACGCTCTTGACACCTCACCAGGGGGCTCTGAACTCCAAATACGCACGCTATGCCGGTTCGCTACACCACTCACAAATAAAAGCCACCTTGTCAGAAGAAACAACGCATTTGAGATAGCCATTATCACTCTGACTACCTGATAACATTTTGACTGCAAAGCCATAACGACGCGTAGCATCATTGGGCAACAAAGCCTGAACAATTTGCACTTTGTATGCACGAAACAATAGACGTTTGTTTAAGATATCATGAAAATAGCTTTTTGGCATCTGTAATTCACAAGAAGCCCTGTTTACTGATTTCTTGGGACTTCACACAAAAGACTGTCTCATTGCTTCTACCCTTTCAGCTGGGGTTGATGGTCGGTCAGTTCTCGGTAAGTCAGCGACAGCTCCTGTGTTCTTGAANTTGCTTCTACCCTTTCAGCTGGGGTTGATGGTCGGTCAGTTCTCGGTAAGTCAGCGACAGCTCCTGTGTTCTTGAATGTGTCATACCACGACTTAATGCTTTGGGCGACAACTTCCCATAAGTTGTCTGAAAGTTCCTCTGCACTGTTATTGGTGACTTGGTCCTGTGGTACCAGAGGACTCACTGAGTTTTTTTTTTCTGATTTGTGAACATGTCCTGTTTCCTGGACACTGCAACTGCTACACTACAGCCACATTATTGAAACCTGCAACAAGAAACTTGGCTAGCTTTTCAACATTTTGTCACTAGTTTCACAACTCTTTCTTACATATAGNTTGCTTCTACCCTTTCAGCTGGGGTTGATGGTCGGTCAGTTCTCGGTAAGTCAGCGACAGCTCCTGTGTTCTTGAACTTTTCATATCATGACTTAATGCTCGTGATATTGGGCGACAACTTCCCATAAGTTGTCTGAAAGTTCCTCTGCACTGTTATTGGTGACTTGGTCCTGTGGTACCAGAGGACTCACTGAGTTTTTTTTTCTGATTTGTGAACATGTCCTGTTTCCTGGACACTGCAACTGCTACACTACAGCCACGTTACTGAAACCTGCAACAAGAAACTTGGCTATCTTTTCAACATTTTGTCACTAGTTTCACAACTCTTTCTTACATATAGCAGATATAAATAAAGTTTTAATCAGGGAAAGACTTTTAGGACATTCTTTACTTTAACTAAAGTATCATCTCACTCCCCACAGTATAGGGTGGCATAAATCATGGCAACATGAAGTGTGCCTTCTCGCCGACAGTGTTTGACCCGCAGAGTCTGCGGACTAAGTCTCCCTCATCAGGAGGTCTCTGCCTTCTCCAGAGCTCACTCTGGGGTACATGTACACACCTGACCCCTTCCTCGCAAACCCTGCCTAGAACCTCTTGGAAAAGGTGCAATCATAGCCAAGGTGGATCCAGAACAATCTAAACAATACATGATTCTCCACCAATCGCATACGACTAGCAAGGACACTTTCTTTGTTCACATCACAATCTCCTAAGTAATTGCAGACGGCAACCCACAAAACAGCAGCGATGGGCAGGTAGGAGCACTCCAAGGTGAACCTGGATGTTATGATGTTTCTGTCCATAAGTCAGCTGCAGGAACAGGATTCTTCTGTCACTCACCAAAGTCCTGACACTGGCTGCAATTGTAAAATACTTTCAGGATGCATACAAAATATTATGCCACAGATTAAAAAAATTGTGATGGGAAAACACTATCACAATTTGCCGGGAATTTGAAAGATGTACTTTATGGTGAAAGTATTTTAAGGTTGCAAGTAGGCTGCTAGGTTACCAGGAATATATAAAAGGACAGGAATTCAGGTACTCGCAGTGTAGTACTTGTCGACAGGCACACACACACAAAGAAGGAAGATACATTTTAAACACGGTTGCACAGTCGCGACGTTTTGCTTGCTAAGCCAGCTTCNCGCAGTGTAGTACTTGTCGACAGGCACACACACACAAAGAAGGAAGATACATTTTAAACACGGTTGCACAGTCGCGACGTTTTGCTTGCTAAGCCAGCTTCATCAGGCGGCGAGCTGTAGGACACTGCAGTATGGTGGAAGGGTGCAGTTTGTAGTAAACCTNAGCTTCATCAGGCGGCGAGCTGTAGGACACTGCAGTATGGTGGAAGGGTGCAGTTTGTAGTAAACCTAGCGGCCAGGTGGCGAACCAGGGTGGGGCGGGAAAATTGAAAATTTGCCGGTATAGCTGATGAATGTGGTTTGGAGCTATGATTATCTTATGTTGAGGCCTGGCGGCTGCCTGGATTTTCTTATTAATGGGTGATATAAATCGCAGCACCTGAGTTCTGAGCTATTGCTTGAAGGTGGTAGGGCTCTCACAACTCTGGTACTCTAGCAGGAATCAAAATCTTTGTTGTGTTTGCTGCATTGGCTCCAACTGGTTTGTCCTGTAGATTATTGATGTGACCAGCAATGGGTTGTTTGGTGTCTGCTCTGTGACTATTCATTCTCTCTGAGTGTGTTGGTAGTGAGGCAGATGTATTCTGCATTACATANCAACTGGTTTGTCCTGTAGATTATTGATGTGACCAGCAATGGGTTGTTTGGTGTCTGCTCTGTGACTATTCATTCTCTCTGAGTGTGTTGGTAGTGAGGCAGATGTATTCTGCATTACATAGTTGGCACTGTAGCTGATAAATCAGATTTTCTGTTGCACAGTTGCAGTTGCCTTGGATGGGGTATGTACGGCTAGTAAGTCTGCTATTGAAACAAGTTGAGGGTTGGTGAATGGCACAGGAGCCACAGCATGAGTTATTGCAGGGGTGGGACCCTTTGGGGGTGATAGTTTGGTTGGCATTTGTGGTAGGCTGCAGCTTTGGACAAAGTAGTTTGTTTGTAGAGGTTGGTGGCCTTTGAAGACCAATCTGGGTGGTTTGGAGAGCAGGTCTTGTGTTTGTTGTGAGGAAGCCAGAATTTTGTATCCAGANTCAAAATCTTTGTTGTGTGATGCTGCATGTGCTCCAACTGGTTTGTCCTGTAGATTATTGACGTGACCAGCAATGGCTTGTTTGGCATTTGTGGTAGGCTGCAGCTTTGGACAAACCAGTTTGTTGTGGAAGTTAGGTGGCCCTTTGAAGACCAATCTGGGTGGTTTGGAGAGCAGGTCTTGTGTTTGTTGTGAGGAAGCCAGAATTTTGTATCCAGAGTGGAGAACGTTTCTGAATTTACTTAGGTCTTCACGATAAGGGACCATGAGGGGTATATCAGAGTTGTTGACTTTGGTTTGTGTTCCAGTATTTGAGATGGCTTACTGAATCGGTTTGTGGACGAGATGCCTGCGGTAGCCTGTCAAGGAATGCTCTGGCTATTTGTCAACACTGTTTGTTGAGATCACTGTTGGTGGAGCAGATATGTTTGACTCTTGTGGGGAGACTGTAGGTTAGGGATTTTTTTGTCATGGTAAGGGTGGTAGCTGTTGAAATGTAAGTACTGGAGGTTGTTGGTGGGTTTGGTGTGTACATCAGTTTGAATTGTGCCATTGCGGAGTGTGAGTTCAACATCCAGGAATATGGCATGTGTTTTGGAGTATGACCAGGTGAACTTGAGTGAACTGTGTGCGTTTAAGTTGTTCAGAAAGTGAATTAGGCAGTCACCAGTGGAAGTCCATATCATGAAGATGTCGTCGATGAAACACATCCAGCAGTGTGGTTGTGTTAATTGGTGACTGAGGAAGTTTGTTTCTAACCTCCCCATAAACAGATTGATATAGGTTGGGGTTATACATGTCCCCATCACTGTGCCTTTGACCTGAAGGTAGTGTGTGGCTTGAAATCTGAAGTTGTTGCTGAGGGTTAACTTCTCGAGTACAACAAGGAATGCCTCAGAAGGTTTGCTGTGTGGGGGTCTTTGCTTGAGGTAACGTTCTACGGCCGACAGTCCAGATGAGTGGGGGATGTTGGTATAGAGAGATGTAACATCTATGGTGACCATGTATGCATCTTGGGGAATTCTCTACTCTGGAAACAAAATTCTGGCTTCCTCACCACAAACACAAGACCTGCTCTCCAAACCACCCAGATTGGTCTTCAAAAGGCCACCTAACCTCCACAACAAACTGACTTGTCCAAAGCTGCAGCCTACCACAAATGCCAAACAAGCCATTGCTGGTCACGTCAATAATCTACAGGACAAACCAGTTGGAGCACATGCAGCATCACACAACAAAGATTTTGATTCCTGCTAGAGTACCAGAGTTGTGAGAGCCCTACCACCTTCAAGCAACAACTCAGAACTCAGATGCTGGGAATTAGTTCATCAATTTATAACAAAATCCAGGCAGCCCCTGGGCCTCAACATAAGATAATCACAGCTCCAAACCACGTTCATCAGCTATACCTGCAAATTTTCAATTTTCCCGCCCCACCCTAGTTTGCCATCTGGCCGCTAGGTTTACTACCAACTGCACCCTTCCACCATACTGCAGTGTCCTACAACTCACCACCTGATGAAGCTGGTGTAGTCAGCGAAACATCGTGATCGCGCAACTGTGTGGAAAATGTACTGTCCTTCGTTGTGTGTGCGCTTGTTCACAAGTACTACACTGTGAGTATTTGAACTCCTGTCCTTTTATTTATTTTTGAAAAGTATTTTATATTGAAGTACTTTATACTGAGATATTATTTTNTATTTGAACTCCTGTCCTTTTATTTATTTTTGAAAAGTATTTTATATTGAAGTACTTTATACTGAGATATTATTTTTTAATGTAATGTTTTTGAACCAAATAAGTACCTTATTTTAAACCCTTTCATAATTTTTTAACTCATTGAAGTAACTTACTCACTCTGTAAGTGGCACATAGTAAATTAATAATGTTATCTTATATTTCACTTCCAATTAATACGGGTTTACTGACTTTTGTACTAGAAATGCATTGGCACATTTGCTACTTCTTTTTCTTGATTGAATTCCTGACTGCATCAAACATGTTACTACATTTCCATTTTAAATATGATCTAAGAAATGTCACATGTCAATTACTGGTCTGCNGACTGCATCAAACATGTTACTACATTTCCATTTTAAATATGATCTAAGAAATGTCACATGTCAATTACTGGTCTGCAGTTATTTTCATAAGCACATGAAATATGATCCTCTTTGAAAATTAAAACTATTTGGTTGCTGGAAGAAGTGAGTGATAAATATAACAATATGAAACAATCACATATTCAGGGTGCTTAAAATGTAAACCATTCTAGAAGTTGGTGTCTTTGCTTCCTATCGTGTATACTACGTAGTTTCAAGGAACCCTAAGCTGAAAATGAGAATTGTGATAAAATGTAACATCAACATACACGGGGACTGATAAACTTATCATGGCTTGTTGGGTATTGGCTGTTGTTATGTGTTAACATTTTTGTGCACCAAAGCTGAAAATGTACAAACACATGTTGTCGACATATGTCAGAGCGTATCGCTTGACTATGTTTACTGAAATGAGAAACAAGAAAATGTGATACCATTTTACTATGTCAAAACGCCTACCTAACTTTTAAAACCTCGACTACCCAGGCATTGTTTATGCATCTTTGTAGTTTGACGGTCTCTGACGAGTTACTTAGACTCATGTGACAGAAGAATTGTAAGTAAACATTAATGTTTCAGCTAGTACAAAATATGGAAAATCACTCTTTTTTTTATTTTGATAAAAGAAAATTCAGGAGTAGCAGTTTTTCTTCACTAAATCTGAGCACAGACTTTGCAGTAATGTTGTATAGTAGAACCCTTTCTTATACCATTTTATGTTACACTTTCCTCCATTGTACACCTCTTTTATTTCATCCCATGTAATGCTCATACGGTTTAAATGGCCTATTTTACATTTTCCCACGTTGTGCAACATTTTCACCATACTTTGTGAAAGGGCGTAAGAGGTTTTGCTGTATATGCATTGATTGTTGGTGAAAGTAGTCTGTGCAGTGTTAAATAATGCTAAAGTGGTTCTGTTCACTAGCGTACAGTGTGGAACTGAACTCTACAGACAAACTTCGACAGGCGATTCCTCAACAAAAAATAGCCCGAAAATATATACGTGATCTATAGCTGAAGTCTATTTCAGAAGGGTATAACCGCCCTTGAAAGTGTAGCTGATTCAGACATTTATTGCTCAAAATACAGCCACCATGAGAAACAAATCTCTTGAGTTTCTGGATAATGCATTACTGAAAGACAAAGTGCAAATCATAAAAAAATAGGTTGTGGATATCAACCCCTTCCATGAAAATGGATGGATTGGAACCCCACATGTGAATTTACACAAGTAAATATGTGCAATTTTTGGATGGTTCCCTGCATATTAAAAATTAACCATACATGTTAAAAAAAAAGTTTGTCTTGAAATTACCCACATGGCATCATTTAAAAAAATTAGTGCATAATGAATTGCAAAATTTGCAGTGTTAGATCATAATGCATTAATTTCTTGAAAATGGTGGCATTTAGCGTAATAACACAAGACAGAATTTAAATTTACCATGTACGGTAGATTACAAGGCCGCAGGAAAAAGCAACAATTTGGCACAGTTAAATTTTTAAATACACAATTGGCATTCCAACCCATCCATTTTAATGAAAGAGGGTTAATAACCGCACCCAATTTTAATATGCTCTGCACTTCATCATTCAATAATGCAATGTAGAGACACTCAGATATTTTTCACTCATTCTGGCTGCGTTACTACCCGTAAACATCAGCTTCAGCTACTCTTTCAAGGGTGATTCCTTCCGGAATAGACTTAGGCTGTAGGTCGTATAATTACTTTCTACCTAGTTTTTGACGAAGTTTGTCGGTAGAACTAGGTTCCATCCTGTATAAGCAATGAGCTTTGAGTCTGCTGGCGGAGCACCACAGCAGGCAAATCGATAGAAAAGAGTGATTAATGGGGCAGGTGTTGCAGGCCCCTCCTCCAAGCCCTGGGCCGCAGAGGCAGCCCAGCATCGGCAACGTTCTGGCCAGGACGTCCAGTTTTGGGTCTACTGGGAGTGGGGTAACCCGCCAGGGCAGTCAAACGTCCTTGTTCGAGCAGTTTGCAGTGTCGGCCAAGGAGTTGGTTAGGGAGACAACTAGGCAAAGCAGTCATGACGGCTTGCTGGCCCACGTGGACAAGGTAGGTGCTTCCTCCTCCCTCCATCTGTGCTCACGTGTGTGTAGTAACACTTGAACACCCTTCCAGACGACTCTTGGCGGTATGACTCACATATGTATTTACTGCAGAACTGAAACTGTCGGGCAGAAACAGAATTGATTACGAGGATCTGCTATTTGAAATGAGGGTTTATTTTCTTGACATGGTAGTATAAACAGTTAAACTTTTGACCTGGCACAGATACATTCTCCATCCCCTCCCAGGGAACATTTTTTTGCTGATGGTCTAGCCAATTCAAGGGAGACTCCTTTGGTATTTCCTATAGCCGACAGTCTTTTGAGTCTAGCCCACAGAGTCGATCTCTACTCACTACAGTTGCTTTATCCAAAGGGTCCTTCCTCTTATGGGTCAGCTCTACGTGTTGGGTAGCCTGGACATGGTAGATAACAGGTATACATTCTTAATGGTAATTTGAGCATTTTTGGAAGCCCTGCTTAAGATATGAAACTTGTATGCTTCTTGTGTATTCTTCCACCAAATGTAAAATTAATATTGTCGTGGGCCTGATCAATTTATATATGCATCGGTCGAGTGAAACTGTGAAATTACTACAAATGTTATAAGTCTTACACTTACATGTATTTAAAAATAAGAAAGAAAAATAAATAATTTCAGTGTTTACAAATGTTTACCTAGTACGGTGGACTCTCCAAGTACTGAAAACGCATTTACCAAAAACTGATATNTTTCAGTGTTTACAAATGTTTACCTAGTACGGTGGACTCTCCAAGTACTGAAAACGCATTTACCAAAAACTGATATGCACCAAAATTTTCAGTGGTCCCAGCAAAATTGCTATATAAATAATGATGATCCACTTTTATAGTTTTTTGAAAATTCCACTGATTGAAAACTTTTTCGGTCCGTATCTAATAACTGGGTGTGAAATATGTTAAGCACGCACGGTGCTCTCCAGTTCAGCTGATGGAGCCGGCAAGTCTGGCAGTCAGACGCGTTCTTGCTCCCTCTCCTTACAGCCTGATGAGAGAGGAAGCGGTCATGTAGCAACCAGTGTGGTGTCCTCGCATCCTCTCTCTCTCTCTCTGCCTCCCTCCCTCCTTTCACTGTGTCTCTCTCAGCCATGCACCTTTCTTCTTTGTCTTACATGCCAGGGAGAGGGGAAGTAGTTATCTAGCAAAAAAAAAGGCATCCTCTTTGTCTCTGGGCTGCTTGTACTTGCCTTATACGCCTGATGGGAGGGGAATTGGTTGAGTACATGAAGCGTTAAATGAAACTATTCGCTACATCACTGTGCTGTTCTTACGTGTTTCCAACTGTATCTGCAATCACAAATATTTTATCAAGATTATCTGTCACTTAAATTAGTTGCACCTAACGTCACTGTAATATTTCAAAATAAATGGTTTCGCCTGAGAGTTTTACTCAATGAATTTTAACCAGTAATATTGTTTTTTACAAAGATTTTTTTCTTTTGTGTTTAAAGAAAATTTTTTCGATAAAGTTTGTGTTTAGTTGTATCGGGTGTACAATAAATCATTTTTAAATGAAATATTAATTTTACTCAATAGGCAGTATATTTTGAATAAGATGATTGATACTCCTGCTAAAAATTGTTTGAACATAGAGTGATTTTTATTACCAAGCATGAAGTTCATTTTCAGTGGCTTCTTGTGGGGGGATTGGAGGATTTATATTAATTTATTTCAATAGACACACGGCTTCTGAATAAATTGATATCCCAGAAGGGTCTTTTTGTAGTCAAATAATGCGTAAGCACTGAACCTGAGCACAGTGTAACTCACAACAGGCTTAAGTGTTTGGGAAAATCAAAGGACGTGGTTTTGAATGATTAAATATTGAAGACCATAAAGAAATACATTTTATAATCACCGTATTTATTCATCTCTGTCTTGATTAATAACTTCAAAAGTTAGACGTTTGGTACACGGACATGGCATCGCCAATGTAAGCCTGGGTTGAGTAAGATTTGGCTGTCCTTGGTGATACTTGCCAGAGCTGGTTTCCTCCTCTTACACGGTTGGCGAGGTGGGAGCTAGTTGTCTAGCGACTACTGTGATGTTTTCGTGCCTCCTAGTCACTGACCCGGTTTGTAAGAGAAGGGAGCCTGTGGAGGGGTAGATTGTTTCACTCCTTCCACCACTGAAGCTTCCTCTTACACGGTTGGCGAGGTGGGAGCTAGTTGTCTAGCGACTACTGTGATGTTTTCGTGCCTCCTAGTCACTGACCCGGTTTGTAAGAGAAAGGAGCCTGTGGAGGGGTAGATTGTTTCACTCCTTCCACCACTGAAGCTTCCTCTTACACGGTTGGCGAGGTGGGAGCTAGTTGTCTAGCGACTACTGTGATGTTTTCGTGCCTCCTAGTCACTGACCCGGTTTGTAAGAGAAGGGAGCCTGTGGAGGGGTAGATTGTTTCACTCCTTCCACCACTGAAGCTTCCTCTTACACGGTTGGCGAGGTGGGAGCTAGTTGTCTAG
>NQII01001148.1:515170-541389 GCA_002778355.1 Clitarchus hookeri | reverse complement strand
TCTTCTCCATCTCCACATGCTCGACCGATGACCTCTACACATGCTCTCAGCTGATCAAGTGCGCGCGTGATGTTCAAATTCGGCTTGCATTCTGAATGTTATTTTATTTTTTAGTGGGTTTGAAAGTTTGGGGTCGGCTATGCAGAGAGGAAGAAGTAGATGTCTGCGGAACTCCTTGCTGTGAAGGATGAGGGTGGCAGGGGTTGTTTATTTTGGCAGGAGGAGGTGGTTTAGGAATGCCTGTCGTCTTCGCACCATGGCCTGAACCTGACTGCCTCTGCTGGCTTACTTGTATATTTCAAATGTTTTTGTAAATAATTATTTCTGCGCGCGTGCAACGTCACGGTTGTATAATAGCATAATTATGCTGCTTATGCGAGTTTACTTTATGTCTTCGGCAGACAACTGACATGTTGATGAATTGAAGCAGAAGATTCTGTTGTAATTATACAATGCAATGAAGTGTACATATTTTAAACGTAGTTTCAAATGTTTGCCCAGCTTCAGTTATTAATACCTCCTTCTTTACCTTTCACACTATGATCAGCTACACGCTTTTATATTAATGATATGTAAAATTACATAATGAATAGAACTAATTCACTGGAGTGTGACTGGAGTACGTTACAAAATGTATATTCCATGTTGCAGAAGCAAGCCTTAGCGTTAACTCGGGAGAAGTATCCTGTTGTCTGTGGTTATGTCACATTGAATGAGTTATATAAGGACAGGCTGTATCTTGTTTGGGAACGAAAAATTTAGCTTTGGACATAGTCTAATTTGTGGCATCTGGGGATCATCATTGCTTCATGTAAATATATGTTTGAACGCGTGTCTCGTTCCCGTAAGTAGATTTCATTTTACATGGGTGTCATCCAGTTTCGCTAAGGCATTTACTATCACATTTTAAATAGAAAATTTTTAGACTAAAGTTGTTGGCANTTACTATCACATTTTAAATAGAAAATTTTTAGACTAAAGTTGTTGGCAGTTCTTTTTCCTCTCCCCACCCTTCCTTTTGTTATCTCTCTCTCNAATAGAAAATTTTTAGACTAAAGTTGTTGGCAGTTCTTTTTCCTCTCCCCACCCTTCCTTTTGTTATCTCTCTCTCTCGCCTCTTCCCTCCACGACTTCCTCTAACTGTGGCATTCCCTCTGCTACAGACAATTGACCTTCGGCNTCTCTCTCTCGCCTCTTCCCTCCACGACTTCCTCTAACTGTGGCATTCCCTCTGCTACAGACAATTGACCTTCGGCCATAAAGTAGCCAATCATGAATTGCTTATGACTGGTTGTGACGACGTGACTGGCACAGACGCGCTTCGCAAAATTAGTGCAAAATAAACAAATCATTTGCAAACAGTTTATATGTGAAATTTAATTGAAAATGAGTTTACATGAAGAGCCAGGTGTGCATGGTGCAAGGCTCAGTATAATTGTTTGACATGTAAAAACATAGGTTTCGAACTGCACAAAACTGCACTCATTGCGGTATTGTCACCTTTGTATAAAATAACCGTAAAAATTATTTTTTAAATAAACATAAGCATAATAGATTTGCACTGCTGTCACAGTAGATGTTATTTATTGCTAGGCCTAAGAAAATATATGTCAAGTCTTCAATGGTGGAATGTAAACATTGAGTTTGAAGCACGAAATATTATATTGCAATTGATGAAGGGAAAATCAGTGACTTGAAAAAAGATTTTAATTTGTGTTTTCAAAAGTATTTAACTAATTGCAATTATTTCTGGTTTTTTTACTAAAATTATTACATAAAATGCCTCCTGCTGTTCAAAATTAAAAATGACCGAATTATCAGAAAAGTTAACTAACTTCCTATTTTACGTTTTGTGTACTGTTGCCGTCAGCAATAGCGACATTTTGGGACNTTATCAGAAAAGTTAACTAACTTCCTATTTTACGTTTTGTGTACTGTTGCCGTCAGCAATAGCGACATTTTGGGACAGTTGTCAGCTTTCCCAGCATATTGCACATGCATGAGAGCAGAAGCTGCGTTACTTATGAAATTGCCTGCAGAGTTATTGGTGCTGCAATCATTGTTGCTGTTCGCACATTTTATTACTGAAATTAAATATTGAATTACGTATTGTGTAAACCGGGTCTTAAGGTCATATTTCTTTTGTGTGTAGGAGCTGTAACATTTCTATAATGTGGTTAAGTCAAGTGAAATACCATCTTTTTCCAATGGCAGCCATATTTTCTTTTTGCCGTCATGATAATGATGTATGTTCGTGCCACAGTGATGATAATTTAATGCTGCGGAATGATAAACCTTTTTCACGTGGTCTTCAAAATTGCCACTTTCTCTCGAGCTATTCAACAATGCATGGTTATAGTGTAGTGAAATACAAAATTTTTGCCAGAACGCTTGTTTACAGGATGAGAGGAAATAAATAATGTAATTGTTTATATTTCTACACCGGTGGTCAGCTTTGCTCTTATTTTGTTTACAGTTGTATTTATGTTTTTTTATATTGGTTATTAATGATTTACTATGATAGTGTAATTTTGAATGAAACTTTCTTTCAAATTCAGTTATTATTTCAAGTAGAGATGATATACATAATTTAGGAATTTTTTTTCCTCGTACAATGTTTTGTCATTATGAGCTCATCTCTCTGTATATGCTACTTGAAACAGCAGGTGCATAAGAATTACTAGTTGGTTTCACAATAGCGTCATGCAGTGCGGCATCGTGAGCTGTGTACAGATTGAGGTCGGCTGTCTGTTGCCGGCTGACAGCGATAAATATGTCACAGATGTTGCTTTTGTCGGTATCGGATGACGGCGGAGAAGAAAAAGGATTAAATAATTACTTTTGTAAAAAAATGTGGGAAATACAGTTTGTATCACAAGAAAAATACTTGTTACAGTAGTCTCCCTCTACAACGAAAGTAACTTGAATTACTTGAACCATTTGTTATTGAGAATCTATTCGCAAAAGTTTATATTATCTGTTGTATCATATGGTGCTTTTTGTTAGGTTTTAAATGCCATATTTCCTGAGTTATGGTCTAAAAGGGCACTTGCCTCGCTGGTAGTAACTTATTCACTTAAAAATATATGGCAGTATGGTCTGAGATGACCTTTGTTGCGGCGACCAAGTTTTGCTCAATATAGTAGAACTGCATAGAATTGTGTTGTCAGANCACTTTAAAATATATGGCAGTATGGTCTGAGATGACCTTTGTTGCGGCGACCAAGTTTTGCTCAATAGTAGAACTGCATAGAATTGTGTTGTCGGATGTGTCGCACCGCATCATGTCCCTGTATTGTGAAACCAGTTTTACGTACAACAGAAATATACATAGATAATCTACATGACTTTTATTGTACTTGATAGTTTTCATATAATTTTTTTGGTGTACGGGANAGTTTTCATATAATTTTTTTGGTGTACGGGAATCCAGAAGAAAGAACAGGAAATGTACAGGAAATTCAATTTACAGTCACGCTGGATATCCTGTAATACTAATACAGTAATACTTTTTTATAAATTTTCATTTGTTATATACTTAAATTATTAAACTTTTTTTTTTACCTATAATGTACAGCTCTCATCATATTCAAAATTAAGTTTAATTAGGTTGGAGGTTGTATTTTATTGATGTACACGTCAGATCCTTATCTACTGAAATTCTGGATACATGAAAATTTTTTGATTGGTGGATAGTCCACTATACTGTAAATTAAACGTAGAAATTCTTTCTTTACCATTGTTACCAACTTTACTGGGCACAAGCCAATCAATGTACTAGTTAAAATACATGCTGGTAGGAAGTGATATTTTTCATAAGTTGGTTTCAAAAGTACTCAGCTAAAGGTGAACAACCTATATCTGCTCCAATGGAGGTCGGTTCACACTGCGAGCTGCGGGAAGTGAACCCACGCCTCCTTCCAGCCCGGGTGTTTGTGTTCGGTATCTCGATGCTGCAGCTAGTTCTTGCCTAGCATTGAACTGACTCAGGTTGAATTAGTCAATTGTCATGTGGAAACTGCAGCTGATGCTTCTGTTGTAGCTGCCGTTGGTCTCTGTCCACAATCTCCATGAAGTCTTCATAGATCAGAAACAGAAGGTGCAGTGATTCCTCTAGCCAGGGCATGCGTGGGCTAGCTTGGCAGTTGCTGCTAACTAACTGATATGTGGCCTTCCTCTCTGACTCCAGTCGTTTCACATGCCTTTGGCCAAGAGCGAGGTAGTTCTCAGCATTAGTGGCTGTTGTGTTTTTCTTTCTTTCTACCATGTAGTTATGTTTTGTTGAGTTCTTAGAATCTTACCAACTAGGCATATGACTGTGCTCAACAACACCCACGTAAGGAGATTCCCTGACTTGTGAGAGGCTGTTGCACAGTGGGCGGCCTAACTCCCAGGCAGCAGGAAGCCTGCATGCTGGCAAGCTAATCTCTCGTGGAGGTGGGAATGGAGGTGTAGCATTGGCTGGAATGGATTTGGCTCAGTATGAGTGGTGGAGAGCAGAGATGGAAGCTCAGAGCTTTAAACGACATCGTCCAAGGCACATAAATTTCTGTTGTGGGTTAGAGCTATTCTGTTTTGGAAAGATTTGTAAAAGGAAATGAAGCGGGCGACAAAGAATGTGTTTTTGCATGCACAAGCATGTGTGCATGCATGCATATATGTGTGTGTAACTAAGAGGGGAACAGTGGAATAGGAGGCAGTTCACTCGTGGATATTGTGGGGTTGTTGGTGCACCAACACCTTGTTGGTATGTTCAGTAAGTCGAGGGTGAGATGTAAAGCTTAAGTGTAAATTTAAAATAATTTCCGTCCTACCTGTAATGTTTGAGTAGGGTTCATTTTCTGCTGATATTTTCTCAAATCATGTGATTCACATTTTGTTGACCTTGCCAAAATGTAATGCCAAACCACCACTGGGCCAGATACCATCTGAAAATACCACATTGCTGACTTCCCTGCATAGATAAAACTTTGTCAATTATTGCATGGTATAATAAGCATTGTTAGTAAGCTCTTATAAGTTCATTGTTTATGACACTGGTGTTACAGAGTGTTGTGCACTGAAGAGCCAAAAAAACTGGTACACCTGCCTAATATCATGTAGGGCCCCCGCGAGCACGCAGAAGTGCTGCAAGACGATGTGGCATGGACTCGACTAACGTCTGAAGGTATGCAGGAGGCATTGAAATCTGCGCCAATTTGAGAAAGGGTTGCACGTCTGTCACGTTTAATGATTCTCGTCAGTCGTCGTTTGTCCCGTTCTTTCACAATCTTTTTCCGGCCGCAGCGATGTCGAAGATGTGATGTTTTACCAGATTCCCGATATTCACGGTACCCTCGTGAAATGGTAGTATGCGAAAATCCACATTTTATCGCTACCTCGGAGATGCTATATCCCATCTCTCGTGCGCNCCTCGTGAAATGGTAGTATGCGAAAATCCACATTTTATCGCTACCTCGGAGATGCTATATCCCATCTCTCGTGCGCCGACTATATCACCAAGTTCAAACTCACTTAAATCTTGATAACCTGCCATTGTAGCAGCATTAACCGATCTAGAAACTTTGCCAGACGCTTGTTGTCTTATATAGGCGCTGCCGACCGCATCGCGTTACTCTGATTGGTTCCATACCTCTGTGATTTGCATACGCATGCCTATACCATTTTATTTGGCTCTTCAGTGTATTTTGAATGCAGCATATTGGCTTTGTATGATGCTTGTTGTGTCCTCTTGTGTATTTTCTTGAGCTATGACCTGTTGTGTGGTTTTACTGTATTGATGTCCTTGCATGCATCAACCAAAAAAAGTAAACATTTCCTAAAATATAATTATAACTTCAACAGAACCAAATCATAGTACCATTCCTATTTTTATCCTTTCCTAGAGTGACTACTTTAGATACATTTACATTTCCTAAGTTTTGGTAACCTAAGAATCGCTGGAAATAGCAGTAAAGTGTCCTAAACAATTCTTCAGTCACTGTTCTTGTGTAATTTTTATTTCCAAAGTACATTTTTACTAAACAGAAAGTGTCTTATAGCACTACACAAATGTATTAGCGAATTATACTTACCTAAATGTTGCTAAATTTCAGCTTGCAGGAAATGATATTGTAGTGTCAGCAGTGTATAAACTAGTGCTGCTTTTAGAAGTAATTGTTTCGTGTTATTTATTTTTTCCCTTCCTTCTCTTTGTTTGCTTCTCTTGTGTGTAAACAACTTGAAGTTGAAACTGCAAGCTAAGGAGAAACTAACTGAAGCCACACATGAAGATGGAAGTCTGTTTGCACCCTTAGAGCAGGTATGCTTGATTCCTGTGTGTAGTGAAGTAATGAAGTAGTTGTAAAACATGACCACTTGCAACNACTGAAGTATGCCTTGTCATGTTTAGTTGTAAAACATGACCACTTGCAACTCATCACGTTCAACAGTTTCGCTTCAAGGGTAAATATGAAGTGCTTATTNAGTGAAGTAATGAAGTAGTTGTAAAACATGACCACTTGCAACTCATCACGTTCAACAGTTTCGCTTCAAGGGTAAATATGAAGTGCTTATTGCAACTTACTCATTTCATAACATCTTAAATATTTTTACTGTGGTGTAAATAAAAACATGTGTTCATTTACTGTTCTACAATGCTTGCAACATGACTTAAAAAATATAAATAACATGCACTGTTGGTTTGTCTGAGTGTGTTAATGCACAAGCGTATGCACTTATAATTGTAATTTGTACATTTAAATTCTGCTTTTTATTTAATGCATCAGTCCAGAAAAAATTTCTCTATTCATATGTGTTGTGAAATTTGTACAAGTGGTTAATTATTGACTTTTAAACTAAGGGGTATAATGGAAGTAAGTCAGTAAGAAGTGGTTATCTGCAGGTATTTAAAAAGAATACATATAAGGTACAACTTGATTCTCTCCTTCACTGCTTTTAAATTATAGAATGCTATTAGAAAACTAGTGCATTTATTGCCTGAGCTTTGTCAGTGTCGTTTAAGTTTAAAAATAAAACAATTAAGATAGATGTATAGCTTGGTTTCGTAGGTAGTGGCTCCGTGCACTTTGTGTAAAAAGTTAGAACTAAATTTTACCGCACTATCTAATTCTCTAAATTCTAGGGCATGCCTAGCATCTAACATATATAACAGCTGTTTTCAATCATTTTTTAGCCTAGGACAAAACAGAAATATTTTTCTCAGCACTCATGAAACTGCTTGTTAACTGTAGGCCTAAATCATTTTCTGTCGCACGAATACCGACACAGAATAGCATCTTAGCGCACTGCTTATAATAGCATGGCACTGAAAATCTTTCTAAGTACTAACCTCCAGAAACACACATGCTCAGTTACCACATGCATAAGCTATCTACGGATGGGTGGGTGGCGGAAGTCGGAACTTGGGAGGGATGACGCNAATATTTTTCTCAGCACTCATGAAACTGCTTGTTAACTGTAGGCCTAAATCATTTTCTGTCGCACGAATACCGACAGAGAATAGCATCTTAGCGCACTGCTTATAATAGCATGACAATGAAAATCTTTCTAAGTACAGAAACACAGATGCTCAGTTACCACATGCATAAGCTATCTACGGATGGGTGGGTGGCGGAAGTCGGAACTTGGGAGGGATGACGCNCATGCTCAGTTACCACATGCATAAGCTATCTACGGATGGGTGGGTGGCGGAAGTCGGAACTTGGGAGGGATGACGCCTCCACCAGTGTAACACTTTTCTTATGTTTACCTAAGTACATTGAGTGTTCAGATAGGCTCAGAAGAGATATCTAGGAAGCACACTAATGTGGAAAGCTGGGTGAATTATTCTACAGTACTCTCGTCCAACACTCAAGATTGTACTCACCACTGTTAGTCTCCACACTGAGCTTTTCAATTCGGTACAGCATACGAGGGCTTGCATGTAGGGTTCTGGCTTGATGCCGGATGAGCAGGATGAGCTCACAGGGCAGGAGCCCACGACAGTCGACGATGCTGGTGGATGAACGACGATGACCTGTGTTACAGGTCCACCTTTTACTGTCTCTGCTGCCCTCATTTTCCACTTGGCAGCTCACCTGTTGCCATAATAGCACCTTGCGCTTTAATACTGCCTGCCCGCCTTCTCGGTTTCTGGGCCTCNCTGCCCTCATTTTCCACTTGGCAGCTCACCTGTTGCCATAATAGCACCTTGCGCTTTAATACTGCCTGCCCGCCTTCTCGGTTTCTGGGCCTCTCCAGCTGGGTGGTAGGCAGTTTCCATGCCATAACAGTATACAGGTGGACTGTTTTTATTTTTTAGTGCCGGCTTTACTTGCACAATTCCAGTGTTGCTTAACAAAACTTTTTATCACTGCTACTATTTTTTTCTTTCTTCTGGTACCACTGCTTCGTCTGAACTGCTTTCAAGGTGTCCACTCTTCTTCCACATGACTNCTATTTTTTTCTTTCTTCTGGTACCACTGCTTCGTCTGAACTGCTTTCAAGGTGTCCACTCTTCTTCCACATGACTTTGGTGCATCGTACCTTTTTTGTGTTACTTCCTTGAGTTTTTTGTTCTTACGCACTGTTGAGGTGTGGCTTTTTTTGTGGGGTGTAAAACATTCCCAATTCTTGGCTGGGGATGACGTCTCATATTTCTAACTTCTTTGGGGCAGTGAGCAGTTCTTTTTGTGTCTTGTAACACAGTTTAGCAGAGTAAACAATATTCTTGTGCATTGTGTTTGTGAATGCGCTGCAGTGGCTTATAAAAAATTATCTGCCTTCACTTTACTGTTGTACCACTCATTAAAAAAACAGTTTTGTCTTTTTACATATGATGTGAAGGGTTTTTTCTTCATCAGAATTGCCCATGTTACCAGTGGTTTTCTTCCTGCTCTTCACATTTCTTGTGTCCACTTCAACTTCCACCTCACAACTGCATCTGGTTGCTAATTCTGTTGATCACAGGACCCTACAGTCCACCCAACACACAGATAACATATATTTTGACGTGACAACGTCTTAAATTAGGTTGCGGCTGGGAGTCACTTATGAAANGTTATTCTATTCTCATGGTCACTTGCTCCACCTGTCACATTTAAAATAAACCTTGTATACATACATACGTACATACATGCATGCATTCGTGAATATACATATGCTTGTACGAATGGAGCATGCATACATGTAAGTATGTATGTATATATGTGTGTATGGGTAGAGATTAGGGATGTCAAACTCAATTCCACGATTCCCATGATCCTTGAAGAATCGTATAATCGATAATCGGAAGACCAGGAATCAAAGCGTTAAAAACCAATTACTAAAAATACATAACCTCTCTAAAATGGTTTAAAATTACTTGATTTATGCCAGTAATTGAATCACTCTTGGAAAATTATTTTGTCCATGAAAATACGAGATGCGAAAACAATCTGAAAATAATCTGTACTGTCGGTGTTCAAATTCACCATTTAGTGTTCCAGCTATTTATTAGCTTCAGTTCGGTTGCGATTTGGTAGTTTTGTATTTTAGCAAGTTTCGTTACATACTAAAAAGTAAAAACTAAATACTAAATAAAATACCAAGTACGTAATTATTTTGTCAACTAATTCAGGTGATTTGACCTTTTAGTAAACTAAAAGTGGCAATTCGAACACGGCCTCACTTTTTGTGTGACCTATACTTTTCTCGCTCAAATAAAAAAGAATGTTTAAGAAACCTGCTACATAGCGGATGATTTCAACGTTACCACAGCAAAGGACTTATAATAAATAACGTAGCACTTTATTAATTTGCACGTGACAGAAACTAACTTTTTACTCCACTCATGGAATGTTCACTTTTGCACTTTTTGTGCCTTGTGGCTTTGATATGACGTTTCTTCGTTCACAACATCGTAAATTACATGCGCATACTTCACTGTTTGCGTTATGACTTGGTAAGGGATGAGAAGAAGTTATATTTGTACCGTTGTAATATTTCTGAGAAATAAATTTAAAAACTAGCATTATTGTAAAAGGAAACTAAGTTTCTCGACATCTCACATCTTTGGAACAACCGACTGGCGTGTGCCGTGGTTGTTTACTAGACTACTAGCACCGCTGGTTTAATTCTGCGGCAGCGATGACAGTACTCAAGCAAATAAGCCGTGCCATTTCAAAAACAAAACATGTTTGATTATAACAAGAAAAACATTTCAATGCAATCGTTTCAAAAAATGAGCAGTGTAAGTTAACTGTCTTACAAATAAAATGCTTAATAAAGTGTGTGCAAAATGCATTTATATGTAGAGGCAATAATGGAGATTTTCTTTATTTACTAATTATGCATTCCCAATCGTGGGAAAATTTATTTTCAGCCCCGCCCAAAATTTGCTTGGCTCAAAATCTATAATCCCGCCCAGCTATGTTTTGTTTATGGTCAACACCAGCCTGTTGCCCTGTTATAGTATTATCAAGCTGCAGTTATTGTGTCTATCTGTTGCTTGTGACAAAAAGATTTGTATTGTTGTAAAACATAATGTGTTTACGCTGTGCTATTCTGGCAAACTTTCTAATAATTTTATGTGTTGGTGAACTTTTATCATGGCAAGTGAGGTTTGGAAATATTTTAGAATAAAGTATGTGGGCAAAGCGCGCGTGCGCATGCGCACGCGCCCACACACATGTCTATATATATATATATATATGTGTGTAAATATACATATATATACATACACACACATTCATACATATGTTTTCAAAATTATCTCATATGTCTCTCTTGAACTTTTTGGAGTTTCTTAAGAATATGCTTCCACTATTTCTGTTATATTATTTGTCTTAGTAATAGGCCTACTACTAATGTAAGTCTAGTTTAAATAAATAAATTTCACACCTTCCTATGCAGTATTTAGTTCTGTAAAGTAATTGTGACTAAAAGAATCACAATTTTTGGAATTGAGAATCGAGAGTGGTATCAGCAACGAGAATCTAGGAAAAGTGGAATCGTTACATCCGTAGTAGAGATGGTGTAAAATAGCATTTATGTGTGCAGTTTACAGCATTTATTTTATGTTCTGTAATATTTATTACCATATATAAGATATGCAGAACAGTGGCATTGGACGAATGCTTTCCTAATGACTGAGGAAATCATTTTTCCTTATGAAACAAAGCACCTGCACTATACTAGAATGAAAATGTACTGCAAGACGTATTAACAAAACAAAAGTAGCTCATAACAAGAATTGATTTAAGTACTGGTAGAAGTGTTGTAATTATGTAATTAAGAAAGAAATTTTTCATTTTTATAGGTTTAGTGCATATGGCAGGAGTATTGTTCCCCATATGAACCCGGAACGGCTCTACATTGATAATAACAAAAGGATGTCCTATGAAATATATTAAAACATCAAAACTTTAGCTCACAAGTCATATATGTACACATTAGCTCATACTTAAATGACAGAACTGGCCAGCAAAAAAAAAAAAAAAAAAAAAAAAAAAAAAAAAAAAAAAAAATTCTTGACAGTATCCAAGCAACTCTTCTGCATGAATGGCAACAGAGTTTGAAGCATTTTGCTTTACATTAACCTCCGTACACAGGTAACCTCAAATATAACACGACAAAAGGTTGAAGGTTGGACAACATACACCCTAGATATATTGCTGGCTAAATACACATGCTAGTTACATTTTTCTTTATTGGTTGTTTTTCCATAGTTTTAAAATACGTCCTTTAGGAAACTTATTTCAGAAGGTGACGTTTATAGTGCTCATTTAAATACATAATAAAACAGTGTGTCTGATGTCCAGATTTACTTTGATTAACCAAAATAAACTGTTAAATAATTATATAATGTGCTTTTTTGTAAAAATTTGCAGATTGTGGAGATTATAGCAATTTGTAGCTAAAAACATGCTTGTAGCATTTTATAGCAACTAGGTAGTTAAAACTATTTTCCACCATCTCTACACAGTATTAGTATAGTTAAGATTAGTTGCCAGTTTGTCAGTAATAATATTTTAATATGCTATGAAAATATTTTCAATTGTGATTTATAAACAAAAATTGCGTATACACACTGTCTGAAAGTTAAATTATAATATTAAATACTGGTACATTATTAGACACGCATGCTTGTTATTGTAACACTCTTGTCTGTACGTAGGTAATATCATGTAAACATAATTTAAAATAAGTTTTCCGCAGAAAATTCTGAATTATTTCAGAAAAATTGGAATGCAATAATTATACATCAATGTCTTAAATGTAATTTGGAGTGCACAATGGAAACACCAAATATTGCACATTTAGTTGTAAATTATAAACTATGTTATATTCTACAGGTGACGTTTAGGCAGTGAGTCCAAGTTCCCCTACATTTAATGCCCAAAATCATTGTGAAAAATTCAATAAGATTAGTAACGCCTGTTAAATTACGTAGGAAAAATTTGAGCAATGAGGGTTTTCAGCAGGAAATGGCCCCACGGTAGGGTGCCAATTTAACGCCGGTTAAATTGCATAGGACATCAGAAAACTGGAATAAGAAGTTGGGCGCCAATTTAATGCCTGTTGGCTAGGTGGTGTTGGGTAAAGGGAAGTTTTGAGGGGCGGTGAGAAACATAGTTAGGTGGTTTGTGGATTTGGATACTGGACTAGGCACCAGACACCGTTGGCAGGCTGTGTCAATTGTTGCTGCTGGTGATGATCTCAGGGTACGGCGGGCCATTCGTCCGGACGTATGCAGTCCCACGTTGAAATGTAGGAAGAGCCCCTCACTCCTGATACTTACATGGAAAATACCGTGGGCCTATTCAGGCTGACCCACGCGCCTTACTTACACTGTAAAAGCTCTGAGTTGCGCATACTGGCTGTTAAGTAATTTATGTGAAACTGGGTGAAGGCGGGTTATAGGGGACCCGTACCCCAAAACACCCGAGCACAGTGCTTGAAATAAAAGAGACAAAGTCTGAAAACTTGCCGTGTAATTAGTCTTGCTCAGAAACACTTACATCACTCTAGATGAAAACTTTATACGGATTCTGGCCTGCAGCCCGCCAGATAGGCAAAACTGTGAAAAATACACATTTGTGCATAATAGTAAATTATTGGTGCATAAAGCTTCCCCAGGCGATGTTATTCCCGGGGAAGAAGAGGTGGCGTCTCCAGGTGCAGAAAGAACAGATTCCGGTACGTTATATTATACTATTGCAGCCCGGAGCGTGCAGACCCCATGAGACACTCGACGGCTGCTGAGTCTGGTGACCACGTGTGGCACGAACTGGTGGCACGTGACTCGCCCTGCGCTACTTTCTGCTTACCTGTAGCTTGCAACAATTAAAAGGACACAAACACTTGCTTGATAAATTAACAAAATTAATACATAAATATTCCCCGAATAAAAACATTTATTACCTACACTTTGATGGCATGAAATGAAGGTGAAACAAATGAGGTGAAAAATACGTGAATTTGAGAATTACAAAATAAAAACCCTCAAATGTTAGTAGGGGCGTCTCTGAACATTTAAACACTTAGTGTGTCTTTCTTTACTTTCAAATACTTGCTTTGAAATTGCCTTATAAATAATACATATTATATACGCTGGGTCTGTCATTATGCATCCTTGCCCTCCTGCCAGGGGGGGGGNGGTTATGCTGCACTGCACTGCACTTTCAGACACATGCACTGCACTGCACTTTCAGACACATGCACTGCACTTGTGTTGGCACTCCTGGTGTGATGCGGCTATGCTAGTGCGGTTGATGCAATGGACGCACTGCATGGCAAACAGGTCTGGAGGGCCGCACGCCATCTTGTGTCAATAGTTTAATAGAGAAAATAATGTACTTTGTGGTTTTCTTCTTTTGTTAAGACATCTTTTTCCAATGTGGCTGTATACACTTTTTCTAGATAGACAATTGTTTTTATAAGTGATGATTTTGATAGTAAACCGAATGTATGCTAAGCTGCATCGGACTGTATGTCTTGCCCAATATGTCTCCACCACTCAGAAAAATTATTCTCTTCTTGCAGCCATGGTTATCTTAATATGTAATAGCCCTAGTCACTGTTTTGTCCACCTAAGTTGAAAGGTTATTTGTTGGCAGGGACAGATCCAGCCATTTGTAAAAAAGGGGGATGAGTTCCTTTTGTCATGCACAAGACCTTGAGTATGTATGTGTGTGTGAGCATGTATATACAACGCGTTTTGGAAACATGTGACCAGACGAGGGGATTGCTGACGTGAAAAGAAGAAATTTTATATATGACACCCATGGTCAGTCTCAAATAATAAGGGCTGTAGAAGCCCTTAAAGGCGGAGTTCGAAAAGTGTTTTATGTGAGATATTATGATAAATACTTGTGTTATAGGAACAAAATTTGGTGTATGAATTAATTAAACCAAGATCGTAGATAAAAAATTATGGTATGGTATGTCGTACTCACCCCCATCATGTAAAAATAGCAGTTTTCTCCCTGTTATTGCATACAACTTTGTTACCTTGAGGTAAAAGTGATGTTTGATGCTGCGATGCCAGTGCTGTTGTGCCTTACGTCTTTGGTATTCCAACTCTCCAAGGTATCTTTCTCTATGCTTGGCTCAGCTCCCCTCCCATTTTCTCCCTTCATTTCCCTCCATTCATTACCCCTCCTTGTACGTCAAGGAGGGGTAGTTTATATAAGTTGTTACACGCCTGGTGCAGCATTCTTTCTACTCCTCATTCTACACCTGTAAAGAAGATCGTCAGATTGGCGCCAACTAGAGCTAATTTAAATTGTAATATGAGCTAAAATTGTCAGTTTACCCGTCCTTGGACGATGGTGCTATGAGACACAGTTTAAAGAATGTAGTTGATGAGCGACTGATTATACTGGAGCTTGTAAAACTGTGAGTCGTGGTCGCAGCTTTCCATTTGTGGGTCAGTTTAGTGTTTTTTAAATACTTGCGTGGCATAGTGTTGTGTTAGTCTTGGTTACAATATCTGCTGAACTGCCAGAGTTAGGCAGCTGCACGGAGACATTTTTCTTTATTTCTAACCCTTTGCTTCATAATGTGCCACCAAACACAACTGAACATCGGTCTAGCGCATTTACTAATGGTAATTTCTTTGCGATAATTATTCAACATGCGATGACGTATTACAGCAGGCATGTGTTTACATCCGGGTGTAGGACGTGTTGCCTACCTACAAGGCCATAGAATTGCTACACTTGAAACTTAATACAATGGCATCAAACATCACTTTTATCTCAAGGTAACAAAGTTGTATGCAATAACAGTGTGCAAATTGATATTTTTACATGATNGGGGGGGGGGGGGAGTACGACATAACATACCTTCATTTAATCCAAGATCTTGGTTTAATTAATTCGTATACCAAATTTTGTTCCTCTTACGCATGTACTTTCCATAATATCCCATATAATATACTTTTCGGACTCCGTCTTTATGGGATTCTACAGCCCTTATTATTTGAGATGCACTATGCATGTCATTTTCAAATTTCTTCTTTTTGCATCAGCAATCCCCTGGCACAGTTTGGTCACATGTTTCCGAAACACCTATATACATGTGAATATATATGCATATGTCTATATGTGTATAACATAAGTAATTCAGTTGTTAGCTAGTGTTCTTCTACATTCTTTATGCACTGTTTTGAATAGACAGCTTAATTTTTTTTAGGTAAACCATTTGTTAGGTATGCTTTTAGTGTTATAGCAAGATATGCTATAACTGCAGTGTGACTGTAATTACTAAATAACACGCACATTGTTCCGTGGCTCAACCGACATACTTCGGCAGCGAGTTGTACAGATAATTGGGAACAAAAAATGTTGTATACACAAGTAGGCTATACAGGTCCATTTCAGAGTTACAGGGACGTAAATGCAATAAACACACAAACTGGAATTACTGAATACCTTCAATGCAACTGACTACATTCATGTTGGCCAGTCTTTGTTAGTGTGTCGAGGCGAGTGGTCGTGCAACAATGCCAGGAATGTTTACACGTGCAGAGTACGCAGACATTGTGTTTGTTTGTGGATACTGTGACGGAAATGGGCGTAGTGCAGCAACTGAGTATCAACGTAGGTGGATTGGAAGAGGTGGGCCATCTGATGGCCAGCGCGCTCTCCAGACCTCTTCCCAGTGGACTTTTTCTTCTGGGGCTGCCTGAAGAGTAGGGTTTACAGCGGACGGCAATCAGACACACAAAACCAGTTGCTAAAGGCGATAACCGATGCCACTAACCAACTCAGAAATGAACGTGCAGGCATGCAGTGGCAACACGCCATGCCGGGCTACAACGTATCACAGCCTGCTTACTGTCAGATGGTGCACATTTTAAACAGCTCGTGTGAGACATTCAACATGAATGTAGTCAGTTGCATTAAAGACATTCAGTAATTGCAATTTGTGTTTTTATTGCATTTACATCCCTGTAACTCTGAAATGGAGCTGTATAGCCTACTTGTGTATATTACATTTTGTTTGCCAGTGATCTGTATAACACGTTGCTGAAGTACGTCTGTTGAGTCGTGGAACAACCTGTATAATGCAGTATTAGTGAGTATGTTGCCCTTTTGTATANTTGCTGAAGTACGTCTGTTGAGTCGTGGAACAACCTGTATAATGCAGTATTAGTGAGTATGTTGCCCTTTTGTATACGTGGCAGGTATCTACTGCCAATTTCCATGGAGGAGTTTGTTACAGTTGAGTGCAAGAGATTCTGCGTTCATATTACAGATATGTTTTGGATGGTGATGATATTTAGTAAAAAAATTAGGGAATTTTAAATCACTCCCGAATCCAAAATATGACAAAGTGTGTATGCTGCTAACTTTCATCTACNTTGCTGAAGTACGTCTGTTGAGTCGTGGAACAACCTGTATAATGCAGTATTAGTGAGTATGTTGCCCTTTTGTATATGTGGCAGGTATCTACTGCCAATTTCCATGGAGGAGTTTGTTACAGTTGAGTGCAAGAGATTCTGCGTTCAAATTACAGATATGTTTTGGATGGTGATGATATTCAGTAAAAAATTAGGGAATTTTAAATCACTCCCGAATCCAAAATATGACAAAGTGTGTATGCTGCTAACTTTCATCTACCCCCTGTAATTAAACTTTAAGGAACAATGATTTTCAAAGGGGAGGGGTGTGTTTCTCCTCCTTCCGTCTGCCCCAGTTTGTGGATAGGCCACAAGTACAGTTTATATTATATGAGTTTGTGACTAGGTGTGAAGAAAGGTTTAAATTCTTCCTCAGCTTTCATAATTCTTATTTAATTTTCAGTTTACTATTCATGCTAAGAAAGCTGCAGAGGAGGCATCGAAGTCGGTCCAGGAGGCGAGCAAAACAGCCCTGGAGGCGAGCAAAACAGCGGCAGGTGTCAGCAAGAACACATTTGACGACCTTACTTACGTCGGGAAGAGCACGTTTGGAGACTTGACCAAGAGTGCAAAAGAAGCAGCGTCCAAGAAAGGTCTTTTGAAAGTACGTTAGAGGTTACTGAACCTATATTGTAGTGATGAGTAGGTGTTGTATGTAGTTGATAAAATACCATTTAATTTTATTCCCAACAAGTAAAACAGAAAAATCTGCATGTAGGTTTTCAGACACACTAACCACATTTTATGCATGATTAGACATTATTATTTTATTTTTTCCCATATGTTTATTTAATTCTAATGGACAAGCAGATTAACATTAAATACACGTCTGATGATTTATTTAGCTTTCTCAAATTTTGTGGAGCAATTATTATTTCACTTCAGCGCATTTTTAATATGATTGGGTACTTTAAATGAGATTACATATATTACAATGAATTGGCAAGTATTACACGAGAACAGATTTTTATTCAACAGTGTAAGTTTTATGAAGACTTGCACAGTTTTTTGTTGTTGTGAACAGTTTTTTTAAAGTTACACTTAACATTTTATCAGATTCATAAAGGACATACTCTACAGGTAGACATTTTGGAATAAAACCAAGCAAATAAACCTTTATTTGCACTGGGATGGTTCTTTTGAAACATTATCTTAATGANAGGACTTGCACAGTTTTTTGTTGTTGTGAACAGTTTTTTTTAAAGTTACACTTAACATTTTATCAGATTCATAAAGGACATACTCTACAGGTAGACATTTTGGAATAAAACCAAGCAAATAAACCTTTATTTGCACTGGGATGGTTCTTTTGAAACATTATCTTAATGATGTTTCTTTGTTCATAATGGACTCTCATTACATATGACATTAAAGACTCGTAAATCTGCATTTTTTTTTTTCTGTTGTGTGAGCTTTAGAACATGACATTTGCATTGTTTTCTAATACTCATTTGAAGAAGACTAAAGAATAAGACATTTGAACATTAATGTGCATGAATATTTGGACAACATTGAACTGTAAATTGACACAAAAAATTTGTCCAGATCAATGAAGTTTTAAAATGTATTGCTGGACAGAGAAATTGAAACTTCTTGGCGACATGAAAACATTATGGAATCAATCACACACAATTAAATACATTATTATTAAGCAAGAATAAGACTATACAAGTAGTAGAAAATGGGGATGCACAACCTCCGTAACATACCGATGTCTTGACATTGCACAAACACAAAACAAATTCTAGAGTTGTAACTAATTGCAGCCCATACAATGTAACTGTAGGCTTAGTAGCCCCATGACATGTGCATATAAGAATATGCACCTGATGCTGACGTTTGTGGTGCCAGGTCCTATACCCAGAGTGAAGCACCATTAATCAGAAAAGACCACGCAATGGCATTCCTGCACACATTTCTGATATTTGCATAATGTTATGTATTCAAATGCGGTTTCCACATAGTACGCAGTAACTGCAGTCCACCATTTCTTATGTACTGGCAGAGAGTATTCTGGGACACTGCACATTGCAGGGTAGATCTAACAGATGCCACAATATGTGGTGATGAGGATGTATATTGTGGTAAGTTTGGCTACTGCACTTTTTTTTTGTATATCCCTGTCTGTCCTCACGTTCTGTAGTTTCGTCATATCAAGCCAGAACCTTGCCTGCCTGTCTACCTATGAATGACCTTCGTGTGGCCATGCCCTGATAACAACATCGTATAGTGCTCATGGCACAGCCCATGTGATTGGCTATTTGTCAGTCGTCCAACTGGTCTCGTGCAGTCGCACTGTAATACGACTTCATTCAAATGCTGCTTGTTCTCAACATCTTGCAAAGTTGAGTGCACTTCAACAACTGTGTCCTACCTGCATTTTCAGGGACTGCTTATCTCCACAGGTGTGACCACTATTAACCTTTATATCAAGCGTTGGCACTGCAATGCACACATGATTGAAATCACTTGCTAGCTTGCTTAGATACTACCTGTGGACAGGTTGTACAGTTTGACCTTTGTTTTCGGGATGTTCTCTTTTCTCTTTCTCTGGTTTATACCATTCAGAAACATTTTTAATATTGTGCAGCAACAAACAAAAAAACAAACGACACAACAGTCTATTGGATGTCATTTATAATGTTGATGCCACTTCATGCTTCTTTAGTGGACTCGTCAGTTCTCCCCCTAGGAGATAAGAAGTCGTGCACTCCGTTAACGGAGATTTGATTAGGGCTGGTCCCTGCATGACAGCACGCTTTGTCTGGACAAGTGTGGTCTTAGCCGCCTTCTTCCTCCCAGCATGGGGACCCGGCCTGGGATGGTGATATGTACCGAAGGTACAAATGCATATGGGTGTGTCTGAAACCTGTAGGCTCAGGCACGACTGAGTAATGTTTAATGTACTCGGTTGTCAAAAGGAAATCGAATCTGGCGTGGTCTTCCCAGTGAGCCGACAATGTCTCCTGGTGCCGATGCCAAAGGGGTTCGTCCCCGCTTACCTTCCTGTCAACAAGCAGTAAGGGGAGTGACACGGTTGCTCAAGTCTTACTGTCGGGTTGAGAGTTGGTAACTACACACGGTCTCAGAGGGGAGTGTTGTCGTGGTCTCCTCAAGGGGCTAGTCCTCTGTCAGCCTGTAGTGAGGGGGGTGACATGATGACTCAAGTCTCACCATCAGATTGAGGGTACTGACTTTCCTTGAGAAGATCACTAAGTTCTCCTCCAATTCTCCAGTGACGTCTGAGGGGTGGCCAACCTCCCGAGTCAGCACAGCTGGAGCCTCAGAACTTTCTCTCCTCGGGGTTGGGAGGTCGGGAAAGACTCTCTGTGTCCTTGTCAAGGGAGTGCCCGGGAGAGCAGCATGACCTGCTTGCAGCCATGCATCCAACTCTGGCAAGAACAAGGAGCATCCTTCCGGGCCTGATATATGGATGTTCGCGTCATGGCGAAGCTGTGCGTGAGTCTTAATGTAAGATAGTGATACGTAGGGTAGCTGTGAAAACAGAAGGCTGACTTGAGAGCAAGTGTCTTTAATGACAAAATGTTGAACACAGACTCCTGACCTATGCCCAGAAAAGCCTGACGGGCAAGAACCAAGCATAATGTAAGGCATGCAATACAGTCTAACAGCATGGGCACACGGCGAACTCTAGCCAACTGTGCAAACTGAACTCCGATCCATAGAGATAGCTGGCTAGCAAACAATGTGGTGCTCAGACTGGGGACTTACTTTCAGTGAGAATGCGGTTACTGACGTACATGAGGAAGACAACTGGACTAGTGTCGTAGAGTTCAGGCTGGGGACCTACTCCCAGTGAACTGCCTCGAGAATGGCCAGTCCACAATCTATATACTGCTCAGAGGGCTGTGGCAAGCGAGGGGCGCATGGAGCGGTGAGAGAGTGGGGGTAACCAACTCTCCTGCGTGTCGAGCATGCACGTGCGGTACCTGCCACCCCAGCGCAGCCTTGGGCAGGGTGTGGCCAACCCACAGAAGTGGCGAGTACCAGTGGCTTGCGGGCTGCCTACTGGCAGGCGGTGCAGCCCATTTCCAGCGTTAAGACGTAGAGATGATGTGGCGGACGTGTTAGCAACAGCATGTATCGGCACAGAACAGGGGAAGTGACAGAGGCGCAGGCTACTATGAGCCAAGGATGTCGCCTCGTGGCGCGTCAATGGTATCTGCAGTTATGTGGCTTGATGTTATAAACAAATGTTCAAGTTTGAATTGATTAGCTTTCATGATAGTTGAGATATTGAATGTTTATAAACGCTATATTTTAATACTTTAAATGCAGTACATGATCTGAATCCAGTTTTGCTATCATTTTTCATAAGTATGCACAAGATGATTGTGGCAGATGTAAATAGTAACAATGTGTATTGTCTTGACCCAGTAAGTGTATAATCATGAATTTGTTTTGTAATGTTTGGGTAGTTCTTAGGTGAATAAAAATAGTTAAGGTTTGTAGAATATGTTTTTTGATTGCTTTAAATGTTACTGGTAGCATGGGTATAACGGAATGAAACTTGGTATTCAAAAACTTAACAGTGAATTGAAACAAACAGACTCGTACCTGAAATTCACATTGACTTGGCTATTACGTAATACTTGCTTGCAATAGCATTCACAAAATAATTTTAGGAAAATAGGCTGTAATTAGTAGTTTAACTGCCACATTTTTTACTTACTACATTATAAAAAGTAGGCAAAATGCACAAGTACTCACAAGGCAGTACTCATGGATAGTCACACACAAACAAAAGTCAGACGAACACATTTTCCACACGCACCGCTTGCCGCCTAATGAATCTGGCGTGGCCTGCGAAACGTTGCGCAACCGTGCATCTGTATGGAAAATGTGTTCGCCTGACTGTCTATCCATGAGTACTGCGCTGTGAATACTTGTGCATTCTGACTAATTTTTTATAATGTAATCAGTAGTCTTAGTGATCTATTCCCTCCATATCACATTTTAACTTACGGTATACTGGATGTTGAGAATTCATGAACATGGGAATGTGTCTGTACCCAGGCACTTTACAAACAGTGCTATCCGTTATTGAATTCGAGAATTTACAACTGAATAAAAAAAGAACACAACAGTGTTACCAACAGTCAAATCTGTAAGGTGAACTGCACCGAACAATAATAAAATTGAACTGTGAATTCATGACAATGCAAAGAAAAATTAAAGTTTCACACCTGTTCGCATTACTAATGCAAAACAATTTTTAGCAGCGTGACATTGAGTGAGTCAGAATATACAGTCACTAATTGGTATCATTCAAAACAAATATAGTATGTACATACAGTATTTTAAAACTTCAGTTTTTCCCCAAAGGAGTAATATCAGAATGTAACTAACTTTTTGAAAATTAAGTTATTAATTTATGTAAACTCATAATATCTTTTGTGGTCACTATACTAGAAACTGAAGAGCTGGTATGAGACTACTGTGCTCATGTATTTGAATACTAGCGTGCTGGTGGACTAGGTGTAATCTGATTTTAGTTGGTGATAATATATTATACTAATATGAAACTAATTACGAACACATAAAAACTATTACAAATATTTAATGTATGTTTCTATAAATATATGAACATTAATTAGAAATATAATGAAACTGTATGAAAATTAATTTTTTGATTAACAGTTAATGAAGTACAAGGGACCAAACAACAACTATGTGAAGTTCCATTTTGCACAAGATGCTGCGTCTGCTGTGTAGTGCTAGTAGCATGTTGTGTTGTGTTGTGTCGTGTTGAAGGCACTGGGAGAGTCGAGAGAGTTATCGTACCCCAGTCAGCCACACCAGAAGCCCCACCAGCTGCCCCTTCCGCAGGCCTCCCCGGCCCATCACGTCCCCAGCACCTCCCTCGTGCAGACGGACATGAGCCGCACGGCCGGCCGCGACCTCCTGGGCACCACCAGCAGGGATTTCTTCTCCAACATGAGCTCTGAGCTGAACGGCATTGCAGCCCAGACCTCCAGCATGTTCAGCGGCATTTTTGGTGAGTTGCACTCATCACTTCCTGTTCAGCATTTGTGAACTATATGAACAGTCATAGAGCTCATGAAGATTTGATTGTACAGTGAAACCTTGTCAACAGAAACCTCTTTAATACGATGTTGTTATTAATATATAGTTTGCCTCATTCCTTCTGGAGTGTAATTGGGAATTTAATGTGAATTTGTACGTTAAATTAAAAACATTTGTGAATTTTTATTACATTGTAATGTCATGTTTGCTGGTAAAAAGAAGTAATGCTGGTGACAATAATGGTGTATTTTCCAATACGCTAAATGTGTCATGGTGGCTGAGTAGTTAGACTGCTTGATTTCTACCAAGACGAACCGGGTTCAATCCCCGGCCGGGTTACTTCCAGAATTTTGCAAGTGGGAATTCTGCCGGACGATGCAGCTGGTCGGTGGGTTTTGTCAGGTATCTCGCATTTCCCCCACCCTTGCATTGCGGCGCTGCTCCATTCTCACGTCATTTCATCCTCATCGGCTCTCAAGACCTCACTGTTAAGAGCCGTTCAAATCTCTTCACTCAATCAGTCATTTTAATTTTTTGAGATTTTTTATAATTATCACAAACACCTGTTTACACAATTTCCATTTTTTACTAACTGTAAAAATGCAGGTTGCATGGGATTTGTATTAAATAGGTTTAACTATATTCTGGCTTGCTGATGCCAGTAGTATGCATAGTTGGGAAGGGTTGGGTTGGGAATGAGAGCTCATATGCCAAATTAATCCAACTTTTCTCAAAAAATTGGCATATTTATCTTTGGCTTACACAATAATTGAATTCGGAACCTTGTAGTCCAAAAGTTATGCTTTAGACACCATGGCTACGGGAGGTCTCCAAAACATATAAAAAACATATACATACTAACTGTTATTCAGAATTTTTTTCTTTGGTTTTGTTGGCCAGAGGTTGGTTTACTATACTTCACCACCCATTGTTGATGATGTTATTCTGGCTTATAGATTAAGTGATATTTCTTAATTTTTTATTATTTATTATTAATTTAGTATGTGGGTGTGATGATATCCTGGTAGTCCGCTGAGGATGTAAGTGTGGATGTAATAAACAAATATATCTGCATGTTGTTGACCACCTGAGGCAGGTATGAGAGGACATGTTGGTGTTTAGCACAACCAGGTGCCTATATGGGGGACACTCATGTTTGTATTAGATGACTGAGGTGGCAGTAAAGCTGTTGAGAATTTAAGATGGAAGATAAAGTCAGAGAATGTATTCAGATAATATCCCTACAACACTTGAGATTTTGCCACATTATTCACCCATACGCGACTATCCATCCAAACATTTCTGGACTCAAACAATGGACACAGCGGTGAGCTAACCAGATGACTTGTGCCCTTAATGGCATTTTTGAAGAAATTTGGTTTATATTTTTCAATTTAGGTTGTAGGTATACTGGAAGGTGATTGAAGGGTTGACTCATTTATGAAATTTAAATTTTAAATATTAGGTGTATAAATTTTTTAAGCTAAAAATTATGAATTTTGTAGAGCCGTGCTGATTCACAAAATCTTGCCAACGTGCTGAATCACCAATAAGTCAGTGTTGTATTGCAGAACCACCGATGTGCTTCCCCATTTGCAAAAAAGGTTTTTGCTTTTATTTGCTTTGAATTTAGGGTACTATTATACTTAAACAATGTGATTGATAAGTGCAGCAAAATAAAAAGCAATTTTTTACTTATTTCAGTTTACAGTGTCCAAAAAGAAAAAAACAGTAATGCAATAAACCATTTGAATTCAAGTGAAAATAAAAATCTGGCCTATGCTCTTAAAAATACTTATTCTTGAACACAGAAAACAAGCATATGTAAGGTGGTTTGCATGTTTTGTTGCTGTTGACAGTCAAGTAATAGGCTTAAAATAATGTCTTTCTATATGCATTAGGTCTGCAGTATATAGGATTAATGTTACTTACAGAATATTTACTGTTACACCTAATTCTTTCAAAAAACCAAATGTAGGTTAATTTATATGGGACGTGTGATGGCCGGGGAAGTGGGACAAAACGTCAAGAGGTTTTTATTTCTGCACAAGTCAAGGGTGTGGGTTCAGGGAGGACTCTACCGAGGGGGCGTATGTATTATTTGACGATTACCTCGCACTGGTCTCTTGAAGAGGGTAGGGCAGGTAGGCTGCCTGAAGGGCACAAAATCTGCGATTGAGAAGTGATGCCTTAGGGTGGTTGGTGCAAGGGTTGTTTGTCAGCTTGCCACTGGAGCCTGTTCCCCGGGCAGTCGAGGGCTCTGCTTCACCTGGGCTGGCTTCTGCTGGAGATGGTGGGTGGGGAGAATATTCCCAGTCTGGCCCCGTGGATGACATGCAGGTGTGCTGGCAGAAACTGGGCTGGCTGGCTCTGACGCCACGGCCGGTGATGTCTCGATGGGCAGGTCGGCTGTCGGGTCTATTCCAAGTGGCAGTGGAACACCGCGGCGCAGCAGTTCCACTGCAGGATGGGCGGCTCCGGAAACGCTGATCGGGGGTCCGAAGAGGTTGGCGGGGAGGGTAACGAAGTGAGACTCCACTAGCTGTCGGGTGGCCTGTGCTCTCTCCCTCGGGGTCAAACAGCTGAAGGCTGATACGAGTTAAATATGAATGGGATGACTAGATACGAGGACAGCAGCTGTACTCCTGGCATTCCTCCTGCTTCCTCGTCAATTGGTGAACGTCATGAACAGGAAGGTTCTAATGTTCACCCCCGTAGAGGGTGGCAGGCAACAATCTCCTAGCTAGTGTGTAAACCAGAAGTGCCTGGGTCAGTTCTTGTCAGGCCTGGCACTCCCATCTGGGAGTTTATACGCTCTGGAGAGAGTGGGCTAGCTGACTTGGTTGGCCCAGATGCTTCGTCGTGTATCTTTCTAGTGGTTGTGGCTCTACCGTACATGTGTCCATAGTACAGAAGTACCAGTTTCACAGTATGGATGGCCATCGAATCTGTGATGTGTGCAACATACCTGCAGTACTGGTTAAGGGCTGCTCGCAGTCCTACTCTAGGTCGGTAAACAGTTGCCAAATACGTAGTTCCCTGCCGCTTCCTTCTGGGATGACACTTATGAGGTTGGGGAAAGGGCACACATTCACTTCAGAGCAAGGAAACAGAAGTTAGCTGGATTACGTGTTTTATTCGCACGAGAATAGAATACGGTGACCTGTACTATCTCTGCTGTCATCTCTCGGGCAATGTAGCAGCAGGGTAATTTGGCAGCAGTGCGGGCGGTATCCACCGCTTGTTCAGGGGCAAACATTTGCATGCCGACGGCGTCTTCTCGGCGGGATTACGATAGGTTAAA
>NQII01001148.1:470859-515116 GCA_002778355.1 Clitarchus hookeri | reverse complement strand
GATAGGTTAAAGGGGGGGGGGAGGGTAACAAGACTTCCTTTTATGATTGCGCGGCCCCTCGGTATCTATAGTTTCTCGAGAGTCTGGCCTTGGATGCGGCCAGTCGAGGTTTGATCTCCTTCTGGGCACATGACGCGCAATTGATGGTGTGAAGTCGAAAAAAATATATTTGCCAGGAAGCATCATGCATCAACAGAACTAAGTATTAACATTAAATTGTCACTAACGAACTCATAGAATCTTGTTGAAGGAGCCACAGTGGTATATTGGTTAGACTACTTGCATCCCATCAAGACGACCCAGGTTCAATTCCTGGTGGGGTCACTCTTAAATTTTCGAATGTGGAAACAGTGCCAGATGTTACTGCCTGTTGGCTGGTTTTCTCGGGGATCTTCCATTTTCCCCTGCTCTTGCATACCGGCGCTGCTCCGTTCTCACCTCGCTTCACCCTCATCGGCTCTCAAGACCTCAAAGTTAAGAGCCGCCCAAAATCTCTCCAACGCACTCCATTCCACTTGTTATGATGAATTTCAAGGGAACACTCCCTATTTTTACTACAGAGGGGAAGTTTCACATGCACTTGTCATGAAATAGTATACAAAACTGATGCATCAAATTTTTATATGTACAGTACTTTATAATCTGATAACCTGTGGGAAAGTATGTTGTAACTGAACTGCAGACTCAAAAAAATCTGAAAATAAACCCAAGTCAAAACTGAAATACACTGTAAAAAAAAAAACTGATACATACTGACAAGCAAGTGTACTGGCCTCATTACACGATACTGGCCTCATTACACGTTACAAGGGAAAATGTTTCAATATTCACAAAGGCAAGTCTTCTTAATAATGTGTAGTGAAGAATAACTCTATAAACTACCCGCAACATTTTATTTTTGCCAAATTGGCAGAAAAGTATTTGCAGTTCACACACAGGCAGAAATGCAGATTCTGTCAACAGTGGCAAATTTGGCAGAAGCTGATTCAAATTAACGCAGCTATAGAATTTAATTAAATTTAATTTTGTTGGTGAATTTCAGAATGTATGTTAAATAGTTAAATATCTGTCTCATCCTCGGTTACATTCAACTTGAAAAGAGTTCATCCAGATTAAAAACAGACATTGCATGTATTTAAGGTGGTTTTATTCCAAGCCTTCTCGAGATACAATCCAGTTTTCCTTCTATTGCAGGCAGTAAAAGTGGCAGCTCTACAGGTGCCCGCAGCAGCAGTGCAAGTGCCGTCATCACAGCCGCCAAGCCTAAAGAGAAGGCTCAGCCATTCGGTCCATTTCCAAAGGGTCGTAAAGGCCTGGTGGAAAAATCATCGCTCACACGTCACGCAGTCACCAAGACCCGTCAGGAAGAACTGCAGAGGATGCAGAATGCGGAGAGGTCCACAACTAATGCAGAGAACCAGGCCTTCTTGAAAGATGTAATTGACCAATTATATAGGTGTAGTTTTGATCATGGTTGTGTTTTTACTTAAATTAAGTTATTATTTTAAAGTCTTTTTGTACGTTATTTTTTTTAGTGTGGGCAAAAATTTTTTGCATTCCATTTAACCTTGGAAAACAACAAGAGAATTACATGAATTACGTGAAATAAATTATACTGAAATAGAAACTTTTATTTAGGGCCCTACATTTACGGTAAATAAAATGAGCTGATTTCCTCATTTAAATTTCACCATTTTGTCAAAAAATATTTTCATTTTGCCAAAAAAATTTTGTAGTAAAAAATGCATCCGTTATTATTAGAACATGAATCTGTTGTTTTTTGTAACAATTTTANATGGAATTTTTTATACATTAATTTCAACCAGTACTTATTTCAATGAAAACATTCAGAAATTTTTAACAAACAATAATGATGAAAGGACAACCTTAAAACAGCACACTTGTCATATAATGCTCATTTTCCAAGAATACTCACCAGCGTTTAAGTTTTCCAAGGCTTCTGTCACCGCCCACATGTAGCTTCTGTTCATTCTTAGATAGCATTTGTTTTCTTGGCAATCTGCAAATTTCACAAATTTGTTTCCAATGCAGTTGTCTTTATATTTTTTTATGTATTCTGACACCTTACCTGGTGAATAGAGTTTATTGGTGTCCGGTGTCAAAGACTTCCCCCCATGACAGATGGGAAGCAGGCATCATCTTGTTGGGAACTTTGGTGGAGGAAGGAGTCTGAGCTTTGGGCAGCTTGATAATCGTTCTCTGGGAATGGGGTGGAGCATTACTCAAAGCAAAGCGTGTGTGAGCCCATGTAGGAGTGAAGCTGGTTGCGGTGGAATACTGGGATTGGAACTCCAGGTGTCAAACTACTCTCCCCACAGGCGGGGCCCATCTGCTGGCTGTGGACTTTGTGGGTGGTGTAGGAGGGAGTAGCAAGACGGCCTGTACAAGGTGGAAGAAGGAATCTACGCTCTCTTGTGTGGTACTGGCGGTGGCTCCCCTCTGATTTGCAGCAGCTTTCCTTTTCCACAAGTATATCCTGCTGGTCCTCTGCGCAGTTCCCACCATGCCTCCAACCAGCGCCAGAGCAAGTTTGGCCGCTATCCCATGTTGTCTGATGGCGAAGCATAAATACAGAAGAAAAGAACAGAGGTGGGGTATAGTGGGTGTACAGTACAAGAGGGCTTGGCCTGATGTGACCTATTAAGGGGGGACTACTGTTGGTAGAAGGGCCTGGAGGGCAGTGGCTTCCCTCGCAGTGCGTTATCACATACAGAATGTATCCCCATTCCTTGGTTATTGTAGAAGGCGGGATGTCACCAGTAACTCCAAGTCCCCTTGGAAGGTTCACGTTCCATGTCCCTTGGGATTGCCTACTATTGGCTTCCTGCAAGTACTTTGGCTGGGTGGGACGTCGCCGACAGACCTAAGCACTCTTTAGAAGGGACAATAACAGGGTTGGGCGCCGCTCCTGTGCTACTCAACAAGGTGGGACATCACCATAAGATCCAAGTAACATACAAAGATGGAGCACCTTTGATTATACACCTGAAGAGCAAGAGGGGGAGGGAGCACATTCCCACTCCTGGAAGAGTGTTGGCAGAGCACTGGGTCGAAGAGGGAGGTTGTGGGAAATAGGGTGAGAAGCAAAGCAGCCGGAAAATGACAATTGCAGCCAACTCAAAACATGTTTGTTTATTGCCTTGATAATAAAACACACTTACCCAGCACGTACTGTGATTGGTGCCTGAAGGGCCGAACATAGGTTCCAACAAAAGGTGTGGGACAGTCTCGGAAGACGTGATGGCGCATGATGCGAGTGTAACTCCAGACGGTCAGTACTCAGACTCGAGCCAAGGAATAGCAAAGTGCTACTGAGAATGGTGATGCGAAGCATACTAAGCAGACATTGAAGGCTACAGTGTGCGTCCGGGCAGAGTGGATGTCCTGCATAGGAACTGTGCAAGTCAGCCTGAACTTACGACCGTAGGTCCTATTTATACCCGAAACACAGGGCTAGTACAGTGAGTGTGGGGAGGGCATAGAGAGTGGCGAATATGGCTGGAGTCGGCCGAGTGCTGGGGTGGAAGCACGCCAAGGTGTGATGTGGATTGTTGACTAGCAGGCAGCAGCATCTGGCCTCCGTGCCAATTCCTGGGCATCACAACGGGGGACACCTGTAGCTTGTATGGCCAAACGCTCTTCTTGGGACGGGGCTGCGACTATGGCGAGAGATTAGTATATTATAAACGTCACTTGTGGCGCGTCAACCCCACAATTACTTTGTGCATATGGCGCGACAGTGTTTATGCACATCTTTTTACACCCACTAAATTTTTACATTGCAGGGTTTGCACTGTGTTCAGTATATCAATCACCTAAAATTATTTACTTTAAAGTTCCTGGGTATGATCAAAGATAGTTTCTGTTTTTGGCATTCATAACTTATTTTGCAATGTAAGCAGCTGACTTCAATTAGTACCCGCACTCAGTCGTTGTCGAGTATCTAACCAAAAAGTACAGAATACAAGTAAGATCATCAGTGTTTGCAAATATAACATGAGTGTTTGATGCATAATTACTACATTTGACAAAAAACAATATATGTTTATGTTTAGAAGTACATGAAAACAGCATTTTGAAATGCATCTTGTAGCATTTTAAAGAGATTTTTTAACCATTTTGTAGCATTTTGAGAAAGAATTTTTAGTATTTTCTAGCATACATAATGACAAAGAGTAACAAATTATAGCAGTTGTTTCACTCGTAATTTTCAGTTGGCTGATATATTTATACTAAGAAATTTGCAGTCAATATATTTGCTTAATGTAATAATTCATGTTAATGCATTACATAGGAAGTGTATTTCATTAGTGTACAAGGCATTTCAGAAACTCTTAAGTTATAATTAACTGGTAGGGCTTCATAATCAGAAAAAACATACACAATAGAAGGAAGGAAATGTTGCTTGCTTTTCTTTTACTGCATCTGAAGCGTAACGCACTATACAGATGTCACTAACAATTGTATAATTATCCTGTATGCAGTCTACTGTCACCAGGTTTTTGCCATAAGATTTTATATATATATATATTTCAAGTGTAGAATATAGTTTAACATTTTTTCCCCCGAATAAAAGCACAATGTTTCTAACTTTTAATTTAAATATCAATGCATATGAGATATTTGAAATATTTATTAAAAGTCATAATAAACCGTTTACTAAATACATTCCCAAATATTTTGAAGTACCGTTTTCCTACATCAAAGTAAAACAGGTAAGATTACTTTTCTTTCACAGCCATTTCATTGGGATGGGGAGAATGTAGTTTTATTTTGGGATTATTTTAGAGACATCTTATTTTTAAGTCTATTTCAGGGTATTAATATTCAAGTCACTTTTTGGGAATACAGTATTTAATTTGAGTGCATCTTAATTTGGGGCAGCTTGTATTTAATGAATTGGGTTATGGGTTTTATTTTGGAAGATATCTTGAATTGAAATAACTTATAGTTGAGGTAATTTTACTTTTGGCTGTCTTATTTTTGTAAACATCCTATAGGATGGGTTTTTTTTTAAATTTAGCAAATTATAGCAATTATTGGAAATTGTAGCATAAATTTCACATTTACTATTTTCATGCACCTCTATTTGTTGTATCTATGTATTTACTTTCGTATTATTACCAACATTTTTGTCCATTTGTAAATAACTAGCAAAAATTTCACAGAAGTTCATGTAATTCATAATCCTGTGTGTATGTGTATATTTTTGGAAATAAAAAAGTTTGAAGAGATTTGGACATCAAGTTCTTGAGAGCAGAAATAAGAAAAAAATTTTCTTCATAGATGATTTTGGTATTTATTATATGGTTTTGGTGTTCCTAGGTGGTTAATCAAGTCCTGGATGGTGAAGGTGTGGGTTGGTTGAAACTGAATCGGTTGAAGAAACTTATGGAGGATGAAAGCTACCGTAACTTTGTGCTCAGCAAGCTCAACAAAACTCTTGACAGGAAGATCAGCCCAGATGATCACATAGATGACATTGTGAGTATTAACCTTTTTGTTACTATTTCTGTACATAAATAGTTATAGTATGTACAAACTTTTGTCTCAGGCTACCATTTGGAGTGAGTGAATGAGTGAAGCGATCTGGGCAGCGCTTAATATCAACGCCTTGAGAGCTGATGAGGGTGAAGCGAGGTGAGTATGGAGCAGTGCCAGAATGAAAGGGCGGGGGAAATGGAAGATCCCCGTGAAAACCCGCGACCAACGACATCGCCCGGCTCAATTCCCACATGCAAAAATCCAGGGGGCAACCCCTCTGGGAATTGAACCCGGTTCGCCTGGGTGAGAGACGAGTAGTCTAACCACTACACCACCGTGGCCCCCTACCATTTGGAGTGACACATGCTGCATCCCACGTTACCATGTGCATAGGATCCGTATCTCTTGTCCATTCACCCCTCGTCTCCTTTTTCCCCTTCCTCTCCTTGTAACAGCCTGCTATGAGGTTTGGAGAACTGATGAAAGCTCACTGGAACTGACCTGTGTTCCTTCATCAGAATTCTGTCATCTGTATTGTAGATACGCATGTACGGTAGCTGCCAAAGAGTGTAGCGTATCGTTGAGCTTTGATGAGTGAAACTGTCATCTTGTGGCATTTATGTCATTTAAAGTTTCTGGAAAACACGTGCTATCTAAATACTTGTAATAATCATTTCACCATTGTGAATTGGTCGGAGCCATAATTGCTCATGAGCTGCCAGAATAGGCTGAACCTTTGCAACCAAACCGCATTCTATGCTAATACTGAAAAATTGATTGCATTAACTAGTACATAAGTTATTGTTTAGTTTGCCTACATTTAATTCAAGTTCGACGCATCTGTTTCTGTACATAATATTTTATCTGAAATGCTTGTTAATATGTACGTAATTCACATGTGTTACAGTGAGCATAAGATACTGTTTGGTTGAAAACATAACATTTGTTTTGTTTACTGAAAGGTTCATTTTAAGGTTTTACATGTTTTGACCTTCAGAAGAGTCTAATGTAAAATTTTAGCTATGTGCATCTTTGTTACAGTGCAGGGTAAGAACAATTTACTTAGTTGTTAAGTTTTTTCCTATAGTTTTTCTTAGTAAAATTTTTTGTGATTATTGTTACATAGATTTATTTAACAATGTGCTTATGTCACAGTAATTGAGAAAATGTGTAATGTCATCTTCTTGGTATAGTTATGCATTTTTGCCACAATTTGGCGCACTAACTTGGCGTAACATGTATGCCACTGGTAAGATGAAACAGGGTATCGTGTGTGCATGTGCGTGCACACACACATACACTAGTACTATAAAACAATGTATCAACAATATTTTCTAGTTTACAAGAAAGGTCAGGGAAAGTCACAAATTTTGGTCTGGAAAACAGAGAAAAGTCAGTGGATTTTGTAGAGCTGGTTTTGTAGACACCTGCCAGAGAAGTGGTGGTATTGCAGGTAGCCAGGCGCTCAGCTGAGACGAGTAACGTTTCCTACTTGCAAGGTGCTCGTACCCCACAGCGATGTGGATAGCATCATTACGCCTGTTCTCTGGAGAGGCCAGGGAACTGACAGCCAAGTTGTCTTATAGCGGGTTTCGTGGTGGGCCTTGCTCTCAGCCCCAGTGGGGCCCAGCGAAGCAGCAGTATTGCTGGTTGCCAGACGCCCGGTGTATACTAGCTGTGAGAGTGAAGGGCTTCCGGATTAGGATCGTGCCGGTTTCTGAGAGGGCGGCACATTGTTTTGGAAGGAACAAGGGTAAACCAAAAGACCGAAGTAAACAAATATATATAGGTGTTATTGATAAACCACATGCAGTGGACTACCTATCTACCGTTTTTTGGGGACTGCCAAAAAATTCTCGTACATGCAGGATTTCTGTAGATGAGGGTTCTGGCATGTACAACAACTTCATGTTGAGTATAATGAGAGCTGTATATTGTCTGTGAATAAAGTTTGACTGGTAAACACAATAAAAATTTGAATTAAAAAAAAAAGTGTTACTTTATTAGTATTTCTGAAACTAATACAAAAAAAAATTACATCTCAAAATACTATATATAATGATTGTAATAAAACATCAATGCAAGCCGACCTAAAACTTTCAAACTCTCTGAAAATGAAAATAATATGACGTGGAATGCAAGTAAAATTTTGGATGTCGTGCATGCACTCGATCATCTGAGAGCATTTGGAGAGATAATGAACTGGCAGTGTGTTCACAGCTGGCGATACAGAGATGGGGAGGCGGCGGGAGGAATGGAACAATGCACCCCTCCAAGCCGTTTACATGGTGACACCTTGCGCGCGTGGCAAATGTCTGTCTTTTAAAGTAATTAATTATATTTCAATGCAGAAAAATTTGTAATTTTCAGAGAGAAATGTATAAATAAGGCAATTTAAATTTATTTCTTCACTGTCTTCAATAATTAATTATGAAAAATCATGTCCGCTGATTTTCCCGTACACTTACACCTGTCGCAAGTTACGCTGCACTCGGGCTCAGCGCCTCCCTATTATTAGACGACATGGGGAGGTCAAGTATATGCTCCTGGGCATATAATTTTATTCGTGAAGATGCTGTCCATTGAGTTAAATTAATATTTTGTTTTAAAATCATGTTGATTTTACGCCAAATACAAGTAAACGTAAACTTTTATGGGAAAAAATGCCCTTTAATCACAAAAGAAAATATTTGCAAATAATGGTTCCTCCTTTTAATGTATTCCGTAACATTTTCAGGGGAAACCATTTGCTTTGAAATACTAGTGATGGTGTAACTATTTTGAGCGATGGATAACATTTTTACAATCGCCAAGAGAGGGGATGCACTTTTTCTTTTGCTAAACTACAGTTTCTACTCAAGGCACCTAAATTCTGAGAACAGATTTCTTTGCAAACACATGTGCTCAGAAGCTCCGTGGTCTACATACGAGTCGTCTGAATTCAAACTTTCCCCAAATAATGCAGCACTAATGAACGCATTCATGTTGACCTTATTATGAACACCCATTTTTTGCTATCTTCAATCTGCAATCTTTAATGAAGTGGCCTGCCTTCTTACAGTAAAAACACATTAATCTACCTTTGTCATTTTCTACTCTGTCTTTATTTTTGAAACAGTTTACCAAAATGTGATCTAGCTTACTGCAATAATGACACACAGGGGGATCAGGTCTAACACACCTTTTAGTGAACAAAACCCCTTCTAATTAGGATTTTCATCTGATTCTTTCCTCTTGAATAAATAACCGAGATGTTAGTTCTGTTAGCTTCTGGTCCTTAACCGAAACAGACTCCCACACTGATGCAAAGTGCTTATACCTATCTGGTAAAGACACTATGAGTTTTGTCATTAGCATCTGCTCTGAAATATTTTCCCCATACTGTTTCAGGTGGCTTCTAATTCCTGCAACTTTAAAAAAAAAAGCTTTACATTCACTTGTGTATTTCAGGTTAAAAAACTTCTACTGTAATTGATGCATACTCACCTCAGATTGTTGCTTGTAGATAGACAAAAATGTCACACATTTCATTCGCAGACTCGCATGTTAGCAGGTGTGTCATCGGGCCTTCTTCCGACCACGTCACAGTTACCGCTTGAGCTTTGCTATTGCGGCCGTTCCACAACTTCAAGCGTTTTTGAAACTCAGCATCTGAAATGTTTTCCATTTTACATGGTTTAGACTCGCTGCCCGACACAACATCGTACAAGTCTTGACTTCAGGATAGTGACCAATTGAAATTTCTACACACTCCAGTTGGTTTCATTTGCTAGTTTAAGTGTCTAACTTCCGCATTACTTGTTTCACTCAAACCCACGCGACTTCAAACATACATTCGGAAAACGATCGCAACTTTGTTACTTGTTCAATAACCAGAGCGTAATGTGTTAAAATAAATTGAACACACGGTACCATTGTAACTAAACACCTCTTTACTCATCCATTATCTTGCACTTTCACTTTCTTTCTTTTTGCATCTTTTGAAGTATAGCCAATCCAATAACATGACATTTTTTTTGTCTCTAACAGACACAAATATTGCTTTTGACATACAGTATATGCAATGCTGCTCTTTCTTTCCTTGTATGTCAGTCGCACTGTACCTTTACCAACATCACACACCCTTGCTGTCAAAATGTTAATTTGTTAAAATTTATGCTTTGCAAAATTATTTTTTGGTAGTAAAAAAACAGAATGCACTCTAAAGATTATAGGTTGACCTTGTTTGTTAACCACTTCTCTTTTAAAACTACTTATGCTAACACAAGGTTTACTTAGCACCATAATTTCAACAAAAATGTTACCCACAAGCAAATTAAAAACAATGAGGATCGTTCAATGCCCATTGCAGTACTGGCCAGTTGCGCTACAGGCTAGAGTAAACACCAACACTGTGTGTGAAGTGAGGTAACTGTTAAGTACAGTATTTATGTTTTAGTCAAGTGGCACTGTGAAATTGTCAGACACACAGTTTTGTCAGATATTACAGTAATGCAAGGTCGTAACAGTGGTAAAACAATGGACTTGCATTCGGGAGCACCTGGCTTCGATTCCTCGTCCAGCCATCCTGGTTTCAGTTTTTCAGGGTTTTCCTAAATCACTCCAGACAAATGCTGCGATGGTTCCTTAATACAGACCATTCTTCCTCATTCCTGAATGTCTAGTGTTTCCCTACTGGGCATTGCCACCATTTGGGGCCACTCAAAACACCTTATTGAACAAAAGCAGTTTAAGTTGCCACCAATTTAAACATTGTATTTTAATGGGATACAAGTACTTTAGTCTGTCTTTGAATAAACATACATGCAATGATAGTCTGTGATTTCCTTTTTATTGGTTGGTTTTAATAATCATCAATTGACAATGAACCAGGTATAGCACCAGTACTTGAGGGGAAATTGAACCCTGAACCTACAAGTGTTGGGCAGTATTGATGCGTGCTTCAATGGGAGCCACCACAGAAATGTATAGTAACTGCAGTTCACCATTGTATGTATTAGGAAGACTGGTTAAGTTAGTGTATGTGTGTGCAGTGCGTGAGCCGGGCTGTGTGGAAGGGGATGCTGAAGGTGCTGCAAGCTGTGATATATGGGCTGGAGCAGACGTACACCAACTTTGGCCTGGGAGGCATGGCCTCGGCATTCCAGGTGCTGGAGATTGCCCACACTCACTACTGGACCAAGGACCTTACTGAGGCCCCGGCCATGGACCTCGGCGGGGGCGGCACTGCTGTGCTCTCTCAGGTGTGCACCTTTGTCTACGCCTCTGTAACTGTAAATGGCCGATAAATCGCAGCCTGCTACTTTGTTACAGATATTAGTGATGCACCGGTGTATTCGGTATGATATCGGTACCTGCTGATATTCCACTTTTGTAGATTTTCCGATGATGTATTCGTTCCCAACTGATACATACATAAACCGATACGTTTTCGTAACCCTAAAGCCACGCCAAGCACTCGTATGTACAACGCAGTTTTCAAGCGCAAGTGGTTTCAGTATTTGAATGTGCACATACACATCCATATACATATATCTCTATAATACACCTTTATTTACTTTTCTGTTGCCACAAATATGTTTTAACCACTGTAAAGTAAACGTGTTTATAATTTTAAAATCTGGTTCTCCAAAAAATATATACAGTATTTAAAATTGTACAGGTATATTTTAACATACTTTAAAATTTATTTACCTACAAAAGCATTTAAATGTGCAATTTTATAGGTTATTTAACTGGGGTTGTAATTTTTATTGCGTTTAATGTTTTTAAGTAATAATTTGATTATTTAAAAAGTATATATCAATGACGATTCAAGCCCAAATATGCTTTTGTAGTTTAATCTTTATCTATTTGCAAAAGCATAAAAAGCAAATAATATTTTTGTAGTATTTCTTTTCAAGTTATAGTTTTGTTGGTTCATAAATTTCTTCTTTCTTTCTATAAGAAAATATCAGTAGTATGACAAATTTTGTTTTGGTAGCAGCAACTTGCAGTCAGCAGGCCATTAGATACTCTACTTATTTATACATTATTTCTTAAAAATTGTGATTTTGTATTGTCTTTTAGCTTCTATTGTGGCACTTAAAATATTATTATTATTTAAAATATGAAAATTACATTTTTAAAAACATAAGTACTTTTTTCTTTCCACTTTTTCTTAGATTTTGTACTAATCTGTTAAAATTTTTTAGGTAATTATAACATAAAAGTATGGGAGTTATTTGAGATTTTACAATAGTATCAAATCGGTTTTGTATTGGTAATCGGATCGGTTTATGAAGTGTATCGGAAGGCATATCGGTATCGGGTTTTTTCTGTATCGCCCATCACTAACAGATATATCTGTGACAAAGTCATTGAAACATCTGTGACTGAGATATTGCATAGTAACGGGTTCACAGCTGCTGAAATGATCTGTGACAAGCGAAGCAGCTTCTTTTGCCACAGTTTATTTCAGCTGCCTGTGACATGTCGCAGTGTCGCAGCTAGCCTTGCATGTTTACCAGTAGATGGCAGCTGAATAATTTTAAACAAACTATTCAGTGAGTAACCATAGCTTCCGTTTATAATGGTTATAAATCTCTTCACATGAATTGCTTTAGTTTTGATTTTATTATGTTTGCTCCGACCTACTGCATCTTTATAGTTAGTCTACAAAACATTTGATGCTAATAAATACAATACAATATTTTTTTATAAGCACTTTTATGTTATTTTTGGCCAGTATAAATAAGATATGACTGAGTTGTGAATGCCTGGTGCGTGGTCTGGTCCTCTCAGTCGAATATTTTGTAGACTAATGTAACATTTTTCAGTGACAAAAAAATTACAAAAGAAACCTTTACTTTAAATTTCACTTAAATATAAATGTTTTCAAATCAACATTGGTAATGCTATCATCACCACTGTTACATTGATGCCTTTTTTCTAAATATATATTTTTGTTACAGTGACAATATTTATGTCTCACAGTAACAGTTGCCGCAGAGACTTGAAAATATTGGTTAAGCTCATCTCTATCCATAACTTTCTGTAGGCTGACAGTCACTGTTTCAGATCGTATGGAGCCGAAGTCTTCTGCATTTGTGCCAGTATGCTAATTGGGGAAGGGGGCCATACATGCTTGTCTAACCTAAACTTGCATCACTTTGCCACAACTCATGGTCGAAAGTTAACTTTAGTTTTATAGAAATCACCATAAAGCTATGTTACTCAATTCTTTTTGCAACTAAAATCACAAATCAGTAATTACTTTTTTTTTTGCTTTTGATTTAGTTAAACATTTTTTTTTTTTGTATTTATAGATGTTACCAAGTGCAAGATACAGTTTAACCAAATTATAGCTAAAAATTCTGAAATGATCAGAATTATAGAAAAATTTGTTGTTATTGTTTATTCACTATGCTTCAATTTCCAAGTACAACCAGCCTCATGACAGGCTACACCTGACCTTCAACATTTTTCAGTACAAAAATTTTTTCTGTCATTGAAATTAAAAATATTATTTAAAAGAAATTGGAAATGTAATGAGATAGTTTCTAAATGAAAATCTTATAGGCTATAGAAGAGTCCCAAGTTTGTTGAACGTGCTTAATAGTTTGTAATGTCACTTTAATGGAAAATTGTTTTCACATTTACATAGTTTAATTTAAAGCTTGAAAATATATTTAAAATGTTTTGTAAAAAATGGTTTTATGATTGTTGGAAACAAAATAAAGAGTACCGTATTTACTCATGTACTGCTCAGAAAAAAATTTGGAAATCAGGGATGTGAATCTTACATGAAAATGAAGATTTTAGAGAAAAGTACGTATAGGACTGAACACAGTCGGGTTCACTCTAATGTAGGCTGTTTTTCCCTCCTGCTGACAGGCGCACGGTGATGGCAAGGATCGTGTCAGCCATGGCATTAGTAGACATGAAGTAGACCACCGTTAGTGGGGTTGAGCGGGTTGGTGCCTCGGAGTTACTGGTCATTTCTCAACCCTCCCTAATCCCCCCGTTAGGGAGGGTTACATTGACTGAAGTGAAATTAGGACAAATTCTAGAAGAAAACTACGCCACAGTATAATAAAAGAACACACCATGGTGAACAGCAATTGCATATTTTTATCACAATGAAAGGGTTATTAATAATTTCAATAGTAATTATTGATAACATAATGGGCAAAAGGGGTTTATAACCCTCAACCCCACCCTATGGCTACACCCGTGGGTGAGTGGCTTTCAGGCTGTTCTGCAAACACGTAGCCGGCCCAGCAGACTAGCAGTCCACATTTTAAGTTTTTGTTAAAGTTGTTCGTGTTTTCAATACACAAGTAACTCTTTAAAAAGTAATTATGTTTAAAAAAATGTGGCATGTTTACCTGTTTGAGAGGTCTCGTACTGTTGGTCCAGATCAGTGTTGCATTAGGTATCGCTTCAGCAGGCTCACTTTTCAGCTCAGCCAAGCAGTGTCAGTTTGTATGACAAAGCCAGACACAAAAAGAAAAAGTCTTTTGATGCCGTTATTATTTAACAATTCTGCATGCGTGGTACAGTTTAGAGAGCTAAATTACATTTAGATCCTTCATTGTTTTATCCTCATACAAGCTTGTCTTATGTTGCATTTCAGTTGTTTATAAATCCTGTAATGAAATAGAACTATAACTACAGTTATTTTACTATTTATTTTAAAACTCATTTTAAGGTAAAATTAATTCTAAAAGAATGATGTACCAGTGCTCCAGTTTATGTGAATCTATTTCTTCACATTTTTATAATGGAAAATAACGGTCCTCTACAGTAGGAGTACAAATTACAGCAGTATAACATAGGTAGATTACATTTTATTTTGTATTGAGCTTCCTGCTGTGTAATATTCTGTATTGGTAACCTTTCTCCCTGAATACAACACATTATTGTCTTTCTTAAGAATGGTTTTCTTAGATTTTTAGGTTTTGCTATTTTAATGTGATGTGTACTCTTGCACTTTAATTTTCTGTGTGTCTCAGATGAGCATTAATATTAAATTACTGTAGGGGTGTGCGAATATTCGAATAGTTACGAATAGTAATTTACGAATTATTTGGTGTTTGTCCCAGCTCCACCCTGCTGAGGTAATCTACAAGCTTGACATTAGAAGGGTCGGGTCAGAGCAAGCGGGGAAGTAGCTAGCGTCAGGAGGGAGGGATTGTTTTCACAGCTAATCTCTCTCTTGTTTCTCTCTCTTTCTCAATCACTCACTTGTTTGATGAGCCTGACATCACAGTTGGGGGTGAAGCCATTGTGTGCCTGCGTGTATCATCCATGTATCCATGTATCTGTGTATCATCCATGTATCCGTGTATCATCCGTGTATCCGTGTATCATCCGTGTATCCGGGGTATCCAGCAGGTGACGGCAGGTGATGTGCTGTGACAATACTTTGCTCACAAAAAAACACACCAGTGGAAAGGTTGCTTAAGAAGAGGGCGACCAACCATAAGATTACACAAACACAATGTAGATCTTCTGTCTCAAAAAATTCTTATTACTTTCCCTTTCTAATTCTTAACATGGTTATTTTGTCTTTATGTTATTATGTTGTGTGATGTTTGGCACCCACCCACACCAGCAAACCAGATGATAAAGTCTCAATGAAGATCAAGTCTGTATGCATTGCTTGTTAACATGCATCAGGTTTTTATATTGTGGTCCCTTGAAAAATTATCCATACAAGTTACAATGTATTTCAGTTTGACTTAGATTTATATTAAGAATTTTTTATTATTTTTTTTCAGTTAAAAAACGCTGTCCGACAGGTTATTAAGAATTTTATAAAGTACTCTGTCCATGTCACTTTGGTGTATCATTTTTGTATATTATTTCAAGATGTGCAGCTACGAGTATAGTTTCCCCTACATAGTGGACATAGGAAGTGCTCCCTTCAGATTCATTATAAAAAAGGTTCTATTGTATTTACAAGTTAATTTGTAACATTTTCAGTTAACAATTAATTCTGTAACATATGTTTATTTTGAACCTTATATTTTATACCAACCCAAATGTGTAGCAAAGCACCCAATCACAAATCATCAATTAGCCTACATTTTGTTTTCTGAAAGAACAAGGTTTTTAGAGTAGATATTTTGCAAGTAACATTAATCTTGTTTATTGTAGAACCAATACACATATAAAAACAATCCACCATTTTTGTTTCAAGCCTATCACTTGACTGCAAACAACAACGAAACATTTAAACAACCTTATGAATTCTTCCTGTTTTCTGTTCACAATTAAGTATTTACATGAATATAGACCAACATATATTTTTTTAAATTTTTGTCTTTACTTGAACTTACATAGTTTGCTGGATTACTCTATTTACTTTTTGGACACTGTAATATGAAATAAGTTAAAAATTGCTTTTACTTGTGCTGCAGTTCACTAATTTCATTGTTTCAGTATTATATTAACCTAAATTCAACTTAAATATAAGCAAAAAGCTTTGGTGAATCAGCATTACAGAATCGACAAAATGGATGACACGGCACATCGGCACAGATTTTGTGAATCGTCACAACTCTAGTTATTTGCTTGACTTTTTATTCTTACTCATTCGAAGATGTTCATTTAAACTTTTATTCCATAGATATTAGAGCTGGACCGTTACTGTTCATGGTAATTAGTAATTTTTATAAATGTTTGCCATTTCATACAGCGGCAGATCAACAATCATTAGATCCCAGCGGTGGTATGTTATAGAATAACTCATTCAGAAATGTGATAAAAACCGGAATTATTAAAAAAAACCAGTACACACACATTTATTTTCACTGTAGTATTTACAGAAATATGACATATTTCTTCTTTATTGTATGCAGCCAAAGAAATAGGCATGTAGGCATAAACATTATGTTACCGCGGTATACACTTCCATCACTTTTATTCACATACCACATGGCCCCATATAACGAACATATATACTTCTTTTTGGTAATTCTGGAAATTCAAGTGTTTTATTTGTGCAAACACGTTCAAAAGTATACAATTTGAGTACATTGATGAGAGCATGAGACAGCAGCATGGTGGATACGAACAATACCAACATGTTGTCGCGTCACAGCTGTGCTGGAACATGAACCAACAGCGCTAGTAGTATCGCAAGCCGATTCCAAGAGTTTGCAATTAAACGTTTGCATTTACAAAGGGTTTCATCTAACATAATTTAACTTACGATAAACAAATTCTGTTACCGTATCATGACCGCGGTAGCAAGAAATTGCAAACACGTGCAAACAGTTTGCATTATGTTGGAAATAGCACTGCAACCAAACCTCAGTGTTTGCACAATCTACTTCCAATTCAACCAAGAAGATATGACTATTTAAACTAATGGCTGCACCCACTATGCAAACAATGATGATCACTGATAATAAAACAGTAGGATCACTGCAAGTAAAACTGCTACATCAAGAAAATAAATTCCTTTCCTGATAAAGCATTTATTTGAATTGCAAAGAACTTTGAGATATTTTCTGATAACCAAAATGTATCTACTGAAACGTTTACTGGTAGCTATTCGACTTTGAAACTATTTGCATCTTATTTGAAAATGTTATTATTCGATTTAAAAATATTCTAACATCAAAATCCACTATTCGCAGACCCCTAGTTTATGATGGGTGAGTTTGATTTTTATAGCTTTGAGTAGAGTTTCAAGTTGTATGAAAGTCGAGTTGAATCAAGTTGAGTTCAGTATAAATTTTTGTAGTTAAAATAGAGTTTGCACCATAAATGTAAATGTGTACCTATGTACATGGGTATAACACCTGTTCCTTATAACTTTCTTCCTCTCTTATAGTCACAGTTTACCAAGAAAAAATTTTGGGACTAGTTTCTAGCAATAATAATAATAATAATTCTTGGTCTGGATAAGTGATTCAAAGGCGCTACTTTTTCCCTCTCGCCGATGAGTGAATGACTATAAAGGTAGGAATTGTAATATCAGCTGTGATGTTGATAGGAAAAAGTAGATAATTGTTACAGGGGTGGAGTGGGAGGGTAGTTTTCAGGCTGGTCATCAGCATGTCATCGGGTGAGCAGACAAGCTGTCCACATTTAAAGTTTTTGTTACCTAATAGTTGTTCTTTTTGCTAACAGTATTTTTAAAACAGTAATTAGATGAGACAATTAATGACACGTTTACAGTTATGTATATTTCTGCTGAAGGTGTGCCATGAGATAAAGGCTTTTCATGTTTAAATACCATAGGGCCTATATTGTAGTACATATTTGTGTCGTGCTGAGACTGTACCTGTCAACCTTGACTAGTTGCAGGGCTTGCTATCTGATGTCACCCAGCATAGTGACAAAGAGCAAGCACTTCAGTGGGAAGCAAAATGGCTCAAGTCACGAATAAAGTGTCAAGGCATCTAGAAAAGTTATTGTTTTCATTTCGCCAACTTTAGTGATTTAGCAGTGTAAATTTATTTATTTGCGACACATGAAAGGTCATTGTTAGGTGTGAATTTAGTTTTTTACAACCTAAAAGAACTTTGACTTGAATTGCAGTTCAGTTGCTCGATGTCTGCTGTAAAAAAAAAACTCAACTCGAGTGACGAGTCAATCTCTGTTGATTCGACTTGACTTGATTTTTCGAGACTAGACCCATCAGTATATTAAATGATTTGTATTTTTGAATATGTAATATTTTATATGTACATACACATTATAAGGCATTGTAACTCTCTTCAGGACTGTATTTTGTTTTGTTAATGTGTTTGTTGTAGACTTCAAGTCCATTTGGCAGTCATGAGAATCTAAAGTCTCCCCAGAGCCCCCAAGGTTCACCATTGCCTCCTTCTCTTGACTATTATCAAGATGCGTCCAGGAAGCCTTCACAGGTTTATGGTAAGCCAATGAAAAATTTAGAAAAATTTCCCACAGTATCTTTGAGGTTTCTGTTAATGCTGTGCTGAGGATGAAATACAGATGTGTATCCTTGACATTGGGATTACTTGAACAATAAATAATGTAATGCGTGTTCCTTCTTTCGAGCTTAGGTCAATATTGAAGTTACGATCGGATGCCAATGTATGCGGAGCAGGTTGCCTTATCAAAGGGACATAGACCTGTCATTTCCAACCGACCAGAAAAATTGATGAGGTGAAAGTCGTTGGGGTGGGTGCCATGGCGAGGGGTCGGTGGGCTAACCTCATGACTTACATGAGAGATGGCGTTTTCATTGGCTGCAGCATTTACGCCAAGTTAGTTACTCTGATCGAGAGTGGAATGTCTCCATTAATGAAAGAAAAAAAGAAACGATCACACAGAGCATTCCATGTTGTCAATTTGAAAATATGCTGTTTATAATTGACGTATTTCTACTTAACTGAAGTTTTTGTGAGGCGACTAAAATTGTTCAATTGGCCAACAAATGTACAGTAGCTTGTTCACATTAATTGAACACTTCACACCTTTAAGAGTGCTGCTTAGTTTTTACTTTTCTGCCTGCAGTGTAGCCGTCCACTTTGTTTAAAAACTAACATTGCCACCAAACTGTTGACTCGTATGCCATGCTTCAGTCAAGTGCCTGTATGAAATATGGTACTTCATTACGCGAAGTCTTACTCCCCTATCTGTAAAACTTAAAGAATCAGATTTCATTTGCCACAATGCAATTTAAATATTGAACTTTTAATAGGTGTAACTACATAGCAATACTTTTTAATTATTAACTGCCAACGTTATTGTAGATGTGGCACTCTTGTGTTTATGTTTAACTGTAAGCAGTTACACGCATAGATTTTTCAGAGATATTGCAATTGTACGTAATTAGTTATGAATCAGTTGTGGTTTTAAATGTAAATTTTTTTTGCATATCAAATACAATACTTGTTACAAAATAAGAGAAACATTGCGCAAAATATCAGTATTTATATTTATTACATTTCTGGGATCCACAATTGGATCCATAGTAATTCGTTGGCCTTGCTGGTGTTGGACATTGAAGTACAGACTAATCGCCTCCCACCAAGGCGAACTGGGTTGGATTCTCTGTGGGGCACCCAGATTTTAATTATGTGGGAAACATGGTGCACGTTGCCTTTGGCCAGCTGGTTTTCTCAGGGCGTCCGGCTGCCGCTCCATCTCCACCTCAATTTACCCTCTCATGTTTTGCTTAGAGAATTATTTTCGTTAATCTACAAATACATATAGTACTGTAATTCTCTCATTTCTGTATAGTGTAAGTGTATTACTGTGATAAGCAGGTAGGTATGTTCAACTAACAAAATTACTCAAGTTTATTTGTTTCAGTAAAAACGTGTCAATTTACCTTGATCTCTGAAAGACATCTATGCCTCTGCATCTCTTCCTATTCCTCTTTTCTTTCTCATTGTACAGCCATTAGACAAGCTATAGTCCCTAATGCTTCATGTACCAGGGTGTTGGTATAACAAGAGACGGCTTATAAGCTATGTTAATAAGCGATAGCCTAATCCAGTCAGTTGGGAAGTGATAATTGTGTGTTTGTGTTATTTGTTTAACATTTTTATATATCAATAGTAAAACAAAATTTCATTTCTTCTGAATTTGTCCCTTGCTGATACTGGTGAATGCTCTAGGACATCAGACTCACAGGATGCATTTGATTTGGTCTCCTCTTTTTTTAACATGGCCTGTCGTGTGAGCGGTTGCAATATGCATTGCTCTTTACATATGAGAGTACTGTGCTCTGTACAGCTGTCTGATCAGTAACAAGCCATGTGATATTAATTCCCGGTCAGTATCGGCTAGTTCCCACCACTCTGTGTTAATGAGCCAGTGCGACTCAACAAATGAAAGAACATAAGAGTCTTGCCTCACCCTGTACTAGTGCCTCACCCTATACTAGTGCCTCACCCTATACTAGTGCCTCACCCTATACTAGTGCTTCTACCACTCCGCAAATACACATCCTGAACCTTCTCTGTATCCAGTAGTTTGTGATTTTAATGCACATGGCTGCTGATTTGGTACACAATTTTTTTTAGAGAGTTTTTGTGGTCTTCATAGCTGGTTTTTTTTCCTTTATTTTTTTTATAGGTGGGTTAGTCGAAAGTCATGCTTGGGGAGGTAGTCTTGGTCCCAATTACAGTTATAGCTGCCATGCCCCTCTTTGCTGCGATGCCTGCACCCTTGCTTGCTCTTTTATCCTGATGGATGTATTTAAGTCTTATCCTTACCTCAGACCTTCGCTGCATGTATTAGGTTGGGGTATATTTGGAAAGAAAAACTATTGTGGTGTATTATTTTAAGTTTGTCACCTACAGAGTGGACTTGCCTTTGTAGCGACACTGCACCACTGGTAAGTGCATTAGAAGTCTAGAACAGCAGCTACTTATCTCAGGTGCAGACAACTGACGCTACCTGTCCAGTGCCACCCCTATGAAAATGGAAAATGTACTTGTCCACTTGCTAAGTGCCAGTTGCGGGTTAGACATCCGACAACACGTGCACTCACAGGGTTGCACACATATTTGCTGGTTTCCTATTGGCCAGCAGTGGCTGGGTTCCCATTTTACGATTGCTTTCTCTCCATTGAAACAGTACAGATCCTAGTGACCAAGAATGGAAATCAGGTACATCCTGGCACACGTCTTTTGACTTGCGTTGTGTCAGAGTCCACAGTATACTAAACTGTGTAGTATTGAGCTCCTGATGAATACATAAAATGTTAACATACAGAACAACGTATCATGATTCATTGCCAACATTACAGCAAGTACCTACTCCAGTCATTGTTACATTCACCTACTTCAGTCATTGTTACATTCAATTATTTGCAGCTGCAGACAGGTATTTTTTTTATTGGTTATTTCAGAAGTGCTTATTGAGCTGTGAGCTACATATACTGTTGTGTGGGCTGAGAAGTGAGTGTTTTGTAAATGTGCTTTAGTTATAATTGTGTGCAGTATTGCTGTATTTTTACAAGCTATACATGCACTGCGCTAAATATAAATGACTGAAGTTAAAAGTTTACAGTGAAAAAATTATATGCTAGGCTGCTGATTACTCTATTTCTAACTGTACAAAGATGTTATTGTTAAAGATATCGTAAATGAGTGTAGTTGGTTTAACTTCTTATTTCTTAGTTTTTTGGAGCACGGACAGTGAAACCACAAATTTCGATGAATGAGAATTTGTGTCTATATTGTTTAGTCTGTACAGTCTTAGAGACTGATGGAATGAATAACTGACCCTACAGTTTTAACATTAAAAAAAATCACAGTTTTGTAATATGCATGGAAGAGCACTGTAGTGATACATTGATGCTGATTTGCATATCTGTGACTGACAGATACACCTCCGTCAGTGAGGTTGTCGCATGAACCATCGCAAGGTGGAGGGCCTGAGGAAGGGGATGCCCACTCGACGACAGACATGCTCAGGGATTTGCTCAACCAGAAGAGGCATATGCTTATATCAAAACTGACCTCTATTGACTCAGAGGTAAGAATTTTGTACTTCATTGCACACTTTTTGGTGTAAACCAAATAATGGCTTGAACAATTACGTGGAGTAAATTGTCACATAGCTATTAATTTTTTTTTATTCCAAAATAAGTTTTTGTGCAAGATAATGTTTAAATAATAGTCTTTGTTTTAAGATTGTTTCACATGATGCTTCGTTAAAAAATTTCAATTTTATATTTGTAAATAGTGTTTACATGTTATAGGGAAGTGTGTTAGGAGTGCTTAATTGGTTGTGTGCTGTTGTAGTTAGTGCTTGTAAGTTTTTTTTGTAGTGTAGTTTCTGTAATGTAAGTGTTCAAAAGACTTCATCTTAAAATTAATTTTATGCATTTTAAAATAAATATGGATATTTATTTCTACATTAAACTTTTTCAGATGCTAGCATCAATTTAATTTCTGAGTCCTTATGAATTAGAGTATAGTATATATAAAATGTTTACTAGTGCTTGAAGTAATAGTCAGTTAAAATTAAATGAAACAAAAGTGAATGAGTATTGCAAACCGATGACTTTACAAGATGTCCAGCGATTGGAAAATTTTGGAAAAGCGGAAAATGCACTGGATTTAAAATTCTGCGGGAAACGTACAAGTATTTTTCCAAATGGCGGGAGATTTACCTGGTTTATGAAATAGAAGTTCAGAAACAGTGCCACAGGAACTTAATGGTAAAGAATTTGCACCTCCATTAAAAGTCAAAATAACACAGCACGGCAGCATAAAGGTCACACAGAAAGATAGTAGGAAACAATATAAGGATGTCCTTGGAACCCCCTGCTGTGAGGGATGAGGATTGCAGGGGTTGGCTTATTGCCTCAGAGGAGGAGGAGGGGGTGTAGCAATGCCTGTCCTCTTCGCAACTTGGCCATCTCTGCTAGCCTAGTTGTAAACTGCAGACATTTTTGTAAAGACTGTTATTTGTTCACGTGCATAGTCACAGTTATATAACAGCGTAATTCGGCTACTTATGTGAGTTTATGTCTTTGGCAGACGACTGACATGCTGAAGAATTGAAGCAGAAGATTCTGTTGTAATTATGCAATGCAATGTATTAATTTGATGTGATATGTAGGTACGTCCTTTAAATGTGGTTTCAAATGTTTGCCCAACTTGTTGTTAAATAGCTCCTCCTCTTGCTTTCACACCTTGATAGGCTACATGTTTTCGTATAATTCATATGTAAAATAACATGAACCACAACTATTTCACAGTGCCATGTGAATGTACATGATGTCTTTTGTTGTGATAACAGGAACGCTTTATCTTAAATATAACTAATGTTTTTCATAATTCGAACATATGCTATTACAGCATCAGTAAACATTTTCGTGGTTTTTTATGTATGTACTCTTTGTTCTTGTTTAATTGTTTTAACGCTGTATCTAAAATACAAAATTAATAAAATCACAACTATCATCATTACCACACTCTCTCTGATTGACAACAATTTTTGACCTTGTAGGAAACTTTTCAAAGAAAATTGCACACGCCTAATTATGAAAACAGCCAGCAGTGTGCCAAATCTTCCTTAGAACCATCTATATGAGTGGCCATGGAAATTTGCATGGTATCTTCGTAGGAAACTTTCGTTGTGGCACAGGACTTTTAACAATCTGTTATTTCATGTTAAACAAGTAATTTAAGGACAGGCCGTATCTTGTCTGGGAACAAAAAATGTAGTTTTGGACGTGTGGCATTTGGGAAACATCATTGCTTTGTGTAAATACATTTCTGGACGTGCATCTTTCCCATAAAAGTAGATTTCATTTTACATGGGTATTGTCTAGTTTCGTTGCTGCGTTTACTATTACGTTTTAAATATATATAAAAATTTAAGCCATCAAGATGCTGACATTTTTGTAAGTATTATATCAAACTCTATTGCAAAAATACCATGTACAGTGCTTGTGTGTGTAACATAGTGAGTTTGTAACTATTTTGTGTTAATATGTGTTGTGTCTGTGAAGTGACTTTTGTGTGTAGCGTTTTGCATAACTTTCTTTGGCATCATTCTGTGTTCAGTGTCTATCTGTGTGTTGCATGTATTGCTTACCAACACTGATCAATGATTTGGTGTCTACAAAATTATATGTACTTTTTCCCACAAAATATTATATAATTGATGTACTTGAACAGTAAATTTTAACTCTGGTTAATAATGCTGGTTCTGGTTAACATGTTAATGATAGAGGGGTGAGTAAGACAGAAAATGGTTTGCACTTGGTATGATAGGTTTCTGAATCAGTGATTTGACTAGCTCATTTTCTGTTTACCCTTTTCATTACTATGTCATATTACAGACACAAGGTGCAAACATTACACTTACGCTTAAAATGAAGCTATATAAAGATACTCTATTTCATTGCATTTATGTAACAGTTGCACCATAATTTTGGAGTGCTGAAAAGAGTAAACATATTTACCATCAAACAGTTGCACATTTTTGTCACTGCAGCCAAGCCAGAACATGCAGGAATGTGCCCTACTCCTGTTGCCCCTCCACACAAAATTCCGGGGGAGGGTGATTGTATTAGCCACCCCTTCACAAAGTATGGAGGATGAGTCGAAGTGGCTCAGGCCAAGATAAGTTAAGGTAACTGAGGACAACCAAAATGTTTTTTCCACTCTTCACAAAGGTGCAGATTAACCCTATGCTATGGCTACCCACATGCCACTGGATGGCCAAGAGAGGGAGGACACGAGGAACAATACTAGACATGTCCTATCGTTAAGCATTGGAGCGCTTGGCCAGGGCGACGTATGGCGACATTGTCTCCAGGGCGACGTATGGCGACATTGTCTCCAGGGCGACCTAGGCGGCTCAGTATGGCAACAAGTTTCACAATTTGAATTACAGTGTTTCAAACGGCCCCCTCAGCCTAGTACAGTACAATTGGGCAGGACAGTACGTTGTCACTGCTGAAAAAGATATTTGAATGGTAGTATGACAGATCATATTTAACATTTTCAGAAATAATATGCACTGCAAATATCTTATAGTACACGTATCCCATACATATTATGTATTTCATTCAAAAGGTTAAGTTTTGTCGTCATACATTTAATTGGTAGCTTAAACCAGAATTTTTTTTTTCAGTTAAATTTTAAATCATTATTAACTACTCAATTTCAGGCAGTTTTTACAAATTACAAGACATAAATGAGAAAATAAAATGGAACAGGCGTTGTACCATATACCTGAAAAAAGATAGTAAAAAACAAACATTCAAGTTTTTTGTAGGTCTTGTATAAAAAATCAATATATTCATGTTAAGTGCTATAATAAAACAATTTACACCAGATAATATGTTTTTTTTGTAAACAGTGAATCCATTGAATCTGAGATCAAATACAAGATTTACTGTAATTTCAATGAGCAAGATCGTTTAGAAACATTCCAATGATTTCATACTTTTTTTTAAATTGCAGTGTAGAATTTACTGGGCAATGCATGAACATTGACATAACTATGTAGGATACAGATATCCTAAATATTACAGTGTTGCATTGTATGTTAGGTTTCAGGTATTAAATATTTTCAATAATAAGAGTCAGTTAAATAATTTTTGAATCTCAGCAGTGCAGAATTGTTTTGTAATATTTTTTGATTATTTATTACGTGATTAAAAGTATTTGGACACCCACCTGAAAATGAAGTACAAGTTTGGGCCACCTCCCATCAGGAACATGGCATTCAATATGGCGTTGGCCCACCCTAGCTTTCATGACAGCCTGCACTCTCGCAGGTATGCTTTCAATCAAGGGGTGGAAGGTTTCCTGGGGAATGGCAGCCCATTCCTCGCGGAGCGCTGAAATGAGAAGAGGTATCAATGTGGGTCGGTGAGGTCTAGCTTGAAGTCAGCCTTCCAAAACATCCCAGAGATGTTCTAGTGGATTCAAATCAGGACTCTGCGCATGCCAGTCCATTTTGGGATGTTGTTGTTAAAACACTCCCTTACACGCCCTGCAATATGGATGGGTGCTCGGTAATGTTGAAAGACAGTAGGCAACATGAAAATGGTTAAAATGCCAATGTAAACTTGTGCCTTGACAGTGCTACGTAAAGCAACAAGGGACCCAAGCCTCCTCCAGGAGAAACATGACCACATCGTAACCTCACCACCCTCGAATTTCACTCAGCACTATACAGACTGGTTGATGTCGATCAGCAGGCATTCGCCACACCCATACCCTACCATCAGATCACCACATTCTATACCATGATTCATTACTCCACACAATGGTTTGCCACTGTTATGTTATATATTATTCAGTTTCGGTGCTCCTTACACCGTGCAGCTTCTTAGGCATAGAAATCAAGTTTCTGCACCTCGCACCGAACAGTGATGGTGCTTGGAACAGATCATCCTGATGCAGGTTGGAATTCCTCTGTGATGGTGGTGATGGATGATTGATGGTTATGCTGTACAACCCCCTTCAACACTCGACGGCCTCTGGGAGTCAACATGGAAGTTCGGCCTGTACGCTGTTGGGTTGTACACATCCCTTCACGTTTCTACTTCATTGTAACATCAGAAATAGTGGAACTAGGGATATTCAGGAGGGTAAAAATTTCACAGACATTCTTCTTACACAAGTAGCAATCCAACCACCTGACCATGTTGAAAGTCCGTGAGCTGCTCAGACTGTCCCACTCTGCTGTCTCGCGCTGTCTGCTGCCTACTGCGATCTCTGACCATGTGTTCCACATGGTATAGGCTGTTCACAATGAAGTGAGAATTTTTATGCCCTAGTTACTTTTTCCATTCAGCCATATGTTATCCTTTAACTACCTTTTTAAATATATAATGCCACGTAAGTAATAAACACAGTGTGTATATTCCACCGCACTTGGAATTTAACATCTAAGGCTAAAATAAAATATATTTATTAACTATTTTTCCAAACGAGATGGCATTCAAAAGTGCTCACTTTACCGTGAATAGCCTATAGATGGCAGTACTGTGTTGCCCTCTATGTTAAAAACATGTTTCACAGCGAATGCTGGTTTTAGTCTGTCCACAGAAATGGTTTGTTTACCTGAAGGAGTCTCAACATCAAAGTATTTTGTAGTGTGTGAGATTACTCGGTATGGGCCATCATAAACTGGTTGCAGTGGTCTTCGAATTGCATCATGGCGAATACAAATATAATCACTTTTCATTAGTTCCTGATGGATGAAAACTGTTTTTGTGTAGAGAGGTTTTGTTGCAATGGATTTCAAAATTCTCATTTGTTCGTTTAACTTGTAAATGAATGATGGGATATCTTATGAGTTAGGAAGTCCCTCAAAAAAATGTGAAGGAAGTTTTATTGATGTACCACACATCATTTCCACAGTGGTTATATGGTAGTCAGGGATTATATATATATATATATATATATATATATATATATATATATATGATCTCAGACTGAAGAGTACCAATAGAAGTTCTGTAACCCATTCATTCAGAAGGTGACCTTTCAGAGACAATCTCGGTTGCCTATACAATCCTTCAATCATTCCATTTGCTGCAGGATGATATGCTGTGGTTTTGATGTGTCTAATACCAAGAGTTTGAGTGAGGCATCGGAAAAGTTCATACTCAAACTGTTGTCTTCCGCGATCCGTGGTGGTCTTGGGCACACCAAAACAAGCTATCCAAGTCAATAAAATTGCAAATGCTATGGTTTCTTGCAGTGATATCTTTTATTGGAACTGCTTCTGGCCACCAAGAGAACTGGTAAATCATGGTGACAAGATAAGAATATCCTTGTGATGGTTGGAGTGGTCCAACAACATCAATGTTCACGTCACTGAATCTTTCTGTGACTGCTTCATACTGACCTATAGCACTGTTTGTATGTCACCAGATTTTTGAGCGTTGACATGGACTACATAAAGATGCCCACATCTTGATGCCCTTTTTCATCGATAACCACACATATCAGCATTTAATGAGGTAGATTGATTCTTTGACTCCTGGGCTGGACAGGTTGTGGAGAGACTCAAATATGCTCCGACAAAATCTTGGAGGAATATACGGTCTAAAACTGCGAGTTGAATTGTCACAGAATAATTGAAGATTATTAGGTAGAGTAAGTATTTCAGATTTTAGTGAACAGGTAGTTGACTGACGTAAATTATTTAACTCTTCCTCTAGTGTATGGGCATTAGCGATTTCTTCTATAGTGAAACTGAAAGGAATACTAATGGAGTAAATCCGTGAGCAAGCATCAGCTGCTTTATTTTTTTGTCCTTCTATGTACCTTATATCAGTGGTAAATAGTCGGAAAATTGTCCAATGAAGTTCATGTAGCGTAGTTGTCGTGGTGTAGCTTCCTCAGGGCGTTGTTGAAACATAACGGTTAGAGGCTTGTGATTAGTGTAGATTTGGAAATCTCATCCTTCAGTCATGTGTTGGAAATGTTTGACGGCGGAATACATTGCAAGAAGTTCTCTGTCATAGGTTGAATAGTTCTTTGGTGCATCATTGAGTTTCTTGGAAAAAATGCCAAGGTTTCCAAGAAATTTTCTCTAACTTAATGAAGAGTAGCCCCTAGGACAAAATCAGAGGCATCTACCATTATAATCAACTAGCGAACCGGCCCGGCTTCGCCCGGGTACAATTGAGTTTTACTGTGATACACTAATAAATAAATTGGGAAAAGACAATTCATTTATGTGAAAACAGAATTATTAAATTATACCATGTTGGTCTAGGTTTTTAACCGATTACGGCAACCCAAAAGGAAGGAAATATTGTTTATGCGATAGCCAAGAAGTAGGGTATTGTTTTTGGAGTGTATCTGTGCAACTATCACGTAGTTACCACATTTCCGCTTTCCAGCGTCGATGTATGAAAATCATGTGAGTTTCATCAAGTTGTAGCTTTAGATATAAGTGTACCTAGGAACTACTTTTTGCGCTTGGCTGAGGGATCTTAATCGATTACCAAAGTTAAGCAACGTTCCCAGCGGCACACATTTGGATGGGTGACCGTGTAGTGGCATAACATCTGAGCGCTTCCGTGCTTCGGAGGGCACGTTGTATCGATGCAGCCCACAGCTAGGCGCCATAGTTGCAATGTGGCACCTTGTCAGGGTGCCATATTTGTAATGTTGCAGCCTCCCGTTCGGGCCGCCATATTTGTAATGATGCTCATCAAGGTATTGATGGCTGGAAGTTACCACTCGGTTAGCTCAATGGTAGCAACATGAAACTCTTAAAAAAAAAAGGCGCCAATTAAATATCAAATAAAGAAGTCAAGTTCCGGTTTATTTGTTCTATACTTTTATTTACCAATCAATTATATTGGTCTTTGGTCACATACAATCTTGAGGTATGCCGAGTACGAACAGGTTCACAGATAAACAGGCAAGAACAGAGCAGCGCCACAGTCTCGAAAACTGGCCTGGCAAGAAGAAAAACAGAGACAGCGACCTCCCACACCGGCTGAGAACTAATGAGCAGAATAAAGTTGCCGGTGTGGGGGCTATTTGCCACGCCCGACATGGCCTCGGCGAGTCGCTGTTTGTCAACTGCTTGATCACTGAGACTCTACTTCTGGAGCACTGGGTGTCGACTGCTCGAGCACTGTGAGTCGACTGACCTACCGGTGATAGGCACACGAGTATTTGTCGCGGGCCTATCACCCCCCTCTCCTCGCCTGACGTGGGCCGGCTTCCTTTTCCCATACTCGCCGAACTGCGTAGCCATTCAAACTGTATCATCAGTTAAAAGATAATCAAACTTCTCGAACAAAACCTGATGACGCAATCAGAAAGTTTCTAATCTGATGATTACGCTTACTGAAAACTAAGATTTCCCGAAACGGCAACGGGATGCCTGATAAACAAACTACCATGATAAACAAACTACCACTGCTTTAATTTTGAATCCTGATAATATTACAACGCCTGGCAAAGCGAAAGAAAATGAACCGCGTATCCCGAAAATTAATAATACTGCATCATTACAACGTTAAATATTCGGTCCCGGTTATTATTGATTGATAGTAGTCATTAAGCCATTTCAGAGGTCCTTGGGCGGCCTGATAAACTCTGACACCAGAGAAAAAAAATATTTTGGTCACGTTCCCAGCCGTTCAAGAACTATGTTTTGTTGTTATTCCACAGGAACTGTACCATTTTCTAGTATAAAAAATTTTGTATGTCCTGTTCCAGGACCTAAAGTACCTACATACCAAATTTTATCAAAATCCCTTCGCCTTTATGGAGCTGAGTGGCAACAAACATATACATATACATACACACACACTCACACTCACACACACACACTCACACACACACTCTCACACTCACTCTCTCTCTCTCTCTCTCTCTCTTTTTTTTTTTTTTTTTTCGCATTTATAATATTAGTAGGATGGCAATTCTAGAGAAGTGCGAGCTAATAGTGTTGCGTTTACAAGGGATGTTAAAACGTCATTGAATATCTTCTGTAGTTCATTAGTCCACGTAATCTTTCTTCTGTCATTTTTGTGTGCTCTATGAGTAAGATTAAAATGTTTAGCTGGCATTGATGATGCTTGAGGAATTGTTCGACTATAGAAATTTAATAATCCAAGAAAGCGTTGAAAAACTTTTAAGTGTTTCTGGAAGTTGGTAATTAGTGATAATTTGTACTCTGTCAGGTGATGAACATATGACTTTTTCACTGTTAATGTATCCCAGAAATGGGACTTTGTTTTATCCGAAAAGGCATTTCTGATGTTGATCGAGACATTAAAATAAGAGATGAAGATGATGTTCATGTTGATTTTCACTTGTGGAAGCAGATAGGATGTCATCAATGTAGCAATATACAAAATCAAAATCACATTACACTGAATCAATGTATCGCTGAAATGATTGAGCTGCATTCCGTAGTCCAAATGATAGGCGTAAAAATTAGGCCAAAAGGCGTTTTGACGGCTATCTTCGGAATATCATCAGGATGCATGGGTATGTGATAGTAAGTCATTTTTGAGATTACCTTTATGCCATCCAGTTGACTGTTGAAATCTTGAATGTTAGGTATAGGATACTTATTAGGTTGTGTGATATTGTTTAAAGATCGATAATCTCCACAATGTCGCAGAGATCCATTTTTCTTTGGTACCAGGTGTAGAGGACTGACCCAGCAACTATTCGATGGTCGATAAATTCCCATGTCATTCATTTGTTGGAACTCACACTTGGCGACTGTAAGGTTTTGTGGTGACAATCGACGAGTCTTAGCCGTGACTGGATGACCAGTCGTGATAATGGCTTGCATCACATTTGTGGGAGATGAAGAAAAGGAGATATTTTGTCTAAGAAGATCTGGGAATTCCTTTGTGTTGCTAGCGTTTTTCTGATTTAGGGGTATGATATGAAGAGATTCAATCCCAGGAATGTTTACCATAGTAGCCAACCTTTTGAAGAGCGACAGGTTGTACAATCTAAAAGACATCTTTTCTTAATATCAATCAAAAGGTTGAAATTATGAATAAAATCAGCTCCAATAATGGGCGTTTACACATCTGCTGTTACAAAATTCCAGCAGAATTTTCTACGTAACCGTAAATCGAGTTGTAAAAGGTGTTCGCCGTAAGTCTTTATGGTATTCCCATTGGCTGCATACAGCTGTCTTTTCGACACTTGCTTATGCACTTCAACAGAGGTGGTAACCACGGATACGTTTGCTGCGGAGTCAATGAGGAATCCATATCCTGTCAATTTATCGCTAACAAACGAGCAGCAAGACATCTTGCACCTATCACTTGCCACATCTAGTGTGGAGCGAGTGTTGTCCGATGTGTCGGTATTGCTGCTAGTTTTAAAACGATATGAACAGGGTGTGCTACTTTTTTTTTGGGAAAAGTCGAAAATGTAAAATCAGGAAATGCAGCAGAATAAGTATTTGAAGAAAAATGGGTTTTCATTCCATTTTCGAGTATGAAACAGTTATTATTTTTTTACAGTCACTGGGAAAGCAGTCAACGTATGTCTCACATGCAACCTCATGATCCATGTGTGTCTGCTGAAGCTCAGGCATGAGTATGTGGCATGTATGTCTGGATGCACCTTAACTTAACCCTATAATCATAAGTTCACCAATCAACATATTGCTGTGGATGGGTTTGAATCCTTTTTCATGCAAGCTACTAGCATGGCGCACCTTACTTAAGCTGTCGAGGTGAGAACACTTGTTTCAACAACAGAAAAGTGTCTTATGGCTGAAACACTTAACAAAGTAAGTACAGTTTTGGCATTCAGTAGGTGGAATTGGTCGTTTCTGCAGCCATTTATAAACACGAGAAGAAAAAACATAATATTAGTAATATGCATGTATTTGATGTGAAACACGTTAAAACCCATTTGCAGCGTCTTTTTCTACAATCTTCAAATTTTAGTATGCTCACAAAAATTAAACTGACAAAATTTTTTTCTACAAGATTAGTTTATGAACATTTTTTATATGATTGGAAATTTTGTTTAGTTACTAACTCACATGAAAAGCTAGATTTTTCCAATATTGTTTAGTTATGGAGGTTTTACAAGCATATCATAATTGTAACCTTTTTCCATATATCTGGAAAACTATAAATTGTAAAAAAGCAGACATTTTGTATGGGTAATGAAGGCTGTTGGGGCTATTTGGTCTTAATCAGGGAGATTTTTTTATTTACAAAACATTTTTACCAACATGTTTGTGACATTTTCTACATAACTATAGAACTATACGCCTCAAAACTAATTTTTTTTTGTAGATAGTGAAGGCAATTGAGTCCATTTAGAAGTAATTGTCTTAATCAGGTAGACTTGTCATTTACAAAGCATATGCAGTGAAAATGCAAGCCATATTAGTAGTCTTATACAATGTATAATGTAACTAAAGTATGGAGTGTATATTGCTGGGCGAGGAATACTTCAAAGACCTACGAACGCAGTGCCTTTCAAATGTTCTGTTATAATCTTTGATGGCCATTTGAGTTTTCTTTCTTATGGTTTGTTCGTAGGCGGGCGGAACAGAGAGTACAATTCACGGCTCCACAGAGGGCGTTGCATCTTGCACTGCTTCCGACACGGGCAGCATCATCACAAACCCCGCCTTCACTCGACAGAGAAGTGGCCATGGGGCATCGTTTAGGAGTACTGTGTCAGATAGTGAGATAGAACAGGGCAACGTAAGTTCCAACTGTGCTGCCCTCTCATATGAAGTACACTGTTAGGAGTTCAGAACATTCTGATTACAGTATCTCTTGTGGCATAGGTGTCCCACATTAAATCTAGTATTCTAGCTGAAATCAGATCAAATCAGGTAGCAAATGTATAAAAGTAGGCTCCTTTGAAATTTTTCAGTTGTAGTTAACAAGCTTAATGCTTACTGTGCAAGATACATTTTTACTACAGATTGCTATTGAAAAAGAGTGCTTCTTTAAAAAGTTTAAAAAATTATTTTAAAAAATTAATTAAAATCACTGGACTGCACCTTTTAGTTGGTGTAAAATTGTGGGAGATTGTATTTGCACAACTTAACAACTACGTATGTATATGTTGAAGTGCTAATGATTGGTGTTATATTAATTAACTCGTACGTTAACAGAGACTGAAGTTTGTACACAATCCCATTCTTTTGAAATGACGTGAAAACGAAAACAATGTAATTATGGCTACTAATATTTTTTTTAAGACTAAGGACATCTCGTCAGCATGCACACAAACAGAAGCTTTTTCTTTCACATTTTTGCTTGCTTCAGAGTTCACCATGGCAAATGTGGCANAAAATATACTGACGTGAAAATGAAAACAATGTAATTATGGCTACTAATATTTTTTTTAAGACTAAGGACATCTTGTCAGCATGCACACAAACAGAAGCTTTTTCTTTCACATTTTTGCTTGCTTCAGAGTTCACCATGGCAAATGTGGCATGAGTTAGTTGTATGGTTTCTTCCATGTGATTTCCAAATGAACAGAATGGCTTTATTGCGTTCACATGTCTGGGCTTTCTTATGCATTTACAAAACCAAGTTGGTGGTACAGTGTGCGTACTCTGTATTTATTTAAGTGTTCTGAGCTTCTGACTCTGCAGATTTATTGTGTATGTTCTTTCTAGCTTATGTAACATTTTGTAAATATTTCTTCTGTTGTATTAATTTGTAAGCGTTCTTGTAGCTTTTGATATTTTTTTTGTAGCAGTGATGAAGAATTAAGATACGTAGGTATGTGATTTTATGTTTTTCACAGAGTTATGCATGTTGTAGCATTTAATTTATTGCAGTCAAAAGTGACATGAGGGCCATTCCTTTCCAGCGTATGTATTTCTTTGTGTTTCGATTTGCTAAGTTCTAAGTTCTGGGTGGGTGTGAACTGTGGAGTACTGCTTATTTCAAATACATTGCACCTCATTTATGAATAGGATAATGGTGCTGGAAGTTTATACAAGGAAACATTTTGAATTAATATTAGTTTCTGTCTTTCCTTGCTTTTATTATTATATTTTATTGCCAGCAAAAAATGTAATTCAGTGATGTATCAGAGTTATGAGCTCTGTGTAAGTTTTTTGGAAACCTATTTTAGCCAACATATGACTGTATTATGGACTAATCTGTGAGCAGTCGGTTGCTGATTGATCTCAACATAATGTTAGTTACAGTAATTTTGGCCTGCCAGTACTAATAATTCAAAACAATGACCGGCCAACAACTCAATACTGATGTCTTCCTTACATGGAAAACACTGGTCCACTACATTGTAACCGGAAAATGACACAAAGTTTTATGGTGGTAATAGACCCACACATACTGCTACACAGCACATTACCTTACCTCAACATGACCTCCTTATATTTCAAAGCAGAGCTGTCAACATTGTAAGGACAATCAAAAAACTTTCGCCAATGCGGTGTAATGGTATCAATCGCACATATAATTTGATCTTTAAAATCTGCAAGATCTCAAACCCTAGTTTGATACACCAGCGATTTGACGTAGCCCCACACAAAGAAATTGAGCGGGGTTAAGTATGGAGACCGCAGTGCCCCCATGCGTTATGATCCTTGGCCTATCCATCTCCCTGGAAAGATTTTGTTTAAGAAATTACGAACAATGTTCGCAAAATGTGGTGGAGCCCCATCTTGTTGAAACACAACTGTTTCAATAACACCATCTTGCTGTTATTGAGGCACCGAAAACAGTTGTGACATGTCCAGATACCTGTTGCCTGTAATCGTTGCTTCCTGAAATACAAAGGGGCAATAAAGATTTTCAATACCTAAAACAACAAGAAGATATATTAGTGATTTTCCACAAATGGATAGGGACTCGGTAATCATCCTGTATATAAATGGGTTTAACATTAATCTGATGTGTAATATGTAATTAACAGCATTTTCTGGTAAACTGTTTTTCTTTCCCAAAGCTGGTCATTGCAAGTTAAGATGACTTGNTCGGTAATCATCCTGTATATAAATGGGTTTAACATTAATCTGATGTGTGATATGTAATTAACAGCATTTTCTGGTAAACTGTTTTTCTTTCCCAAAGCTGGTCATTGCAAGTTAAGATGACTTAGGTATTAATATTTGGCTGTAGGAGTAAGTATTAACAGAGCTTGTATAATATGTGTTGTACAATATTGTGCCATATAATGCTGCAGAATGAATGTTAGCAGTGCTTTACTTTTATTTTGTGGCAACATGTAATCTGAAGAAAGCAATATTCAGCATTAATGTACGTTTCATTCATGCGTGAAGTTCATATTTATTAATCCTCAAATCAAATTTATTTGCCTGTATACTCATAACAGAAATTGAACACTCAATATTATTTTAAAACTACCAAAACGCATATGTAAAATAAGGTATTTGTGTTAGTGTGTTTGTATGTCTGCATCATATAGTATGCAATTAAGTAAGTTAGCATATTTAATAATTTAAGTTATGGTTTTTACTTGTAAGTGTATTAATTTGGGGTGATATTCTCAGTTTCCTCGACAACCAAAGCAGCGCACGCCCAGCGTGTGGTCCAGCAAGTCATCTCTGAGTACAGGCTTTCGCTACCATGGTGGGAACATGATCAACACATCAACCACTCCGAGCCCAGATACTGGCCGCACCTACTTGTTTGAAGGTACTGCAGGAACCTCACTTACTTACGTCAGTCAAACTGTTGGTGCTTATGTGAACTACACTCAAGGGGAAAAGATGGCCCAACCAGCAAATCCAGTTCTAGTATGCATTTTAGCAATACTGCATTGCTCCGTTCCATGCACGATCTGGTTTTCTTACTCACCATTCATTGCCCAGTGTTGCTAATCTTTGGATTGCACACAAGGATTAACAGAATCTGTGATAGCGTCTCATAAATTTTGACCAGGCATCTCAAATTTTTAAATTTCATTAAGTTTATTTTGTAGAAAAAAACTATTTCGTTCATTTTTAAATGAACTACAAATTAACTTTCACCTAATTTTCTGCGAACATATATATGTACCATAATTCATGCCTATTTGTAACTTAACGTTGAGATGCTAGTGAAAACAAACGTAAGGGCTTGCATGTATGCGCTGAACTTAAAGCGTAGATTAGTCAACTTAGTTTGAGACAAATATACTCATAGTTGTCTTCCTCATTTAGAGTTTGCAGCAATCAGCCCAATCTGTACAAAAACAAAGCTCTTCCCGTGAATTACGTCCGTCCACCACTGTTCCTCTGCTATTCTGCTGTCTGTAGATTCTCAGCCCTCATTTCTACATATTTTTAAACTTTTCCAATTGTGAATTTATAAAATTTTCCTGGAAGTTACTTTTATTTAATGTGCAGCTCATACATTCTTCCATGGAAATCTCATTTGCCAACGTTGTCTTTGTGTGATTATGCCATTTTGCCTTTGCTTTTTTCATTTCATTCTTTGAATTGTTTCTTCTCTCTCCTGTCAGCCTAACTTCTCCTTTTTATGTAGGACCATGGTGGTGTAGTGGTCAGACTACTCGCCTCCTACCAAGGCCAACTGGGTTTGATTCCCGGCGGAATCACCCCCAGATTTTCGCACGGGGCAATCATGCTGGACAATCCAGCTGGTCGACAGGTTTTATCTGAAATCTCCTATTTACCATGCCCGAAAATGGCAGTCTTGTGGTGATTGTTGTTTTGCGTTGAATTTGTATCTGTTATGCAAGTCTGTGATAGGTACAACTAGGACTTACGTAACTATCTAAAAAATTCCATAATGTATGGAGCTTAGTTCTAGTTGTCCATGAGTCTATAGGAAGAACTGTTCTGCTTGGCGTACACCAAGTGAGTTGCATCTCAGTGTGTGCTGTTTAGGATGTCAGTTGAGCGCTACATGTTACTGTGGGGTTTTTACTGGCGTCATTTGCATCTGCTGTCAGCACCAGTGGTGGCTATAGTTGTGTTAGCAGGAAGGATGGTGAGGGGGGTCAAGGGGATGAATGTTTAGCATGGGCCCTGGAATGTTGGCAGTTAAAAATTAATTTTGTGATTTTGTGTTAATTTTTTAAATATATTTAATTACTTCATAAATGATTTAGATAATTTTTTCTCGAGTTTACAATGCCCAAGGGACTAGAAATTTTTCCAGTAAGCCTGGTATCACATGTTCTGTGATCTGAGGGAATTGTGTCCAGGGCCCATACTTGATGTCTGGCTGTGTAATACATTATTACACAGTAAATGTGTTAGGCTCTAGTGTAGTTTGAGGAACCACTGTTCAGCCATTTTGTAATTTTTTATTACTTTGCACATGCTTATGCGACAGATTGGGCATGTTATACCTGGAGAGTGGTTGTTGATAGAGCCTTCTGCTTATGCCTCATGCAACATCCACACTGCTAGGTCGAGGAAGACAATTGATTAGGCGGGCAGGGATGGAACATTTACCAGAGCAGAGATGTTCAGCTGGCTGTGATGAGCTTCATGTAAATGAATAATCGTTGACAACTGCTTTGATATTTCAATACCAGGCGCCCGTGAAGAGGATTAGGGATTCTTGGTGGCCAGCGGAGATGCGAGTCTACATTTTACCTAGTGGTGGGGAGCTCACTAGTCCCTTATAGCAGTAGCAATAACAGCCAGGCTGTCAAGAGACAGGATGAGACCTAGTACGAGAANCGGGTGATCCAAGAGTCACAGACGATGCCTGTGACATATCAAAATTTTATCATTCATTAATTTTTCACTTTTTATTTTTGTTATCCTGACAGTTTTGTCTGGCATGTATTCTTGTTGTCTGGTGTTGATGCCATTTAGCTCCCACGCCATTCCTCTGTGAGAATGTTTCATGAATGGCGTCTAGACACACAATTTATAAAGGATTGATGTTTCACTGTTTTATTACATTTGTACAGTTTTGCGTTTGTCTTTTCTTTGGATTATAGTTTCACTGCTAACTTTTGTGATAAGCTCGTTGTTGAAGCGGATGTGTTATTAATTTCAAAAATTTATCTTATTAACAAAAATTAATTTTGTTTTGGTAGTGAAGTTACTGTGGCTAATACCACCTTCAGTTGATAAATAAATTTAATGGAAATTAATATAGCTTTTGTTAGTCCGTAAAGGTACAAGATTTAAAGAATTTATTTATTTTTAATCATTTAGAAGTGTGTATTTTGTAAAATAATTTATATTTTTTCATATAGAAGTGTGTATTTTGTAAAATAATTGATATATTTTTAATTTTTAATGAATTGCTTTAGGCGATGCGAAAGTTGTTTGATTTCAATAAAAAGTCTACCCACCTACCTCTCACACATAATCTGCAGGTAACCCTTTATCGAACAGGAGAATTGTGGAGATTGATAAGTAGTACCGAATGTGCGAAAGCACACACAATGGTAGTGAAATTACATAATTTACACTTTGGAAAACAGGAATATGTTTAATCGGAAGTGATTTCGCCTGCTAACGAACATAGGCAATGTGGAGGTTGCCATAGATGCTAGTTCAATCACTGGATTTCTTTATACGGTTTACAATTTTACTACTGTAATGATATTACACATACATAATCACTGTACACATTGCATAAACAACAGTCTGCTGCATGCGCTACATAGCTTGAGGAAGAACCCCGCCCCAGTAGGCGACAAGTTCCTCTCCTGACGTTGTGAGCCCCTGCCCGGCACTGACCAGGCAGCAGGGTGGTCAAGGTTGTCTGGTACCTCCCTTTGTTGTCGCACCCCAATCCTCCAACGTGACCACTATTAGTGTAAAGTTTTGTGTTCACAACATGCACACCTCTACAGAAAAGTTTTCATTCTGAAAAGAATAAGTGATGACTTTTGTCCAGGTAAAATATTATATTTCACAACAAAGATATATGTACTTTTTTAAAATTATTATTTTGCATAAGTAACCCGTTTAACCACTTTGCATAAGTAACCCATTTAACCATTAAATATTTATCCTGCAATTGGGAATTGTATTATATCATGTTAAGAAGCATGATGAATGGTTTTTACCACACCTTGGAGGTGAAATACCATGATACTATGCATTTTATCCTCACTGAAGACATGCAAAATGGCTCGGAGATAACCAAAATATGTGGTATTGTGGTACAAGTTTTATGCACCTGGATATTTCAGGCAGTGTTATGGTAGCCAGCTTTCAGGTGTTTTTCATCTATTGCAAACACTTTACACTTTAAAAAGCCACAGTTAGTACTGTTACATTACAATATTCAAGGCTTTTGAATTTCCTAAGCAATTCTCAAACAGCATCGGCTCTCTCTGTTAAGAGCCGCCCAAATCTGTTCACTCACTCACTCACTCAAATAGCAATGCATTGTTTCAGTGTATTAAAAGTTTGACTTTTATATTTTGAATGTGTATGCACATTGCTTACTGGTAACCATTAGAGCGACTCAGCACGTCAAACTGTGGTAACTCATTAATAGCTGAAATTTTATGAGCTTTTAAGACAAAAACATGCATTATCAAAATTGCCAAAGGATGGTTTACGCTCAACATAATTCNGTAAACACTTTACACTTTAAAAAGCCACAGTTAGTACTGTTACATTACAATATTCAAGGCTTTTGAATTTCCTAAGCAATTCTCAAACAGCATCGGCTCTCTCTGTTAAGAGCCGCCCAAATCTGTTCACTCACTCACTCAAATAGCAATGCATTGTTTCAGTGTATTAAAAGTTTGACTTTTATATTTTGAATGTTTATGCACATTGCTTACTGGTAACCATTAGAGCGACTCAGCACGTCAAACTGTGGTAACTCATTAATAGCTGAAATTTTATGAGCTTTTAAGACAAAAACATGCATTATCAAAATTGCCAAAGGATGGTTTACGCTCAACATAATTCTGTGTGTATTACCCTAATCAGGGGCAGTGGAAGATGTTCGTCATTAGGGGTGCAAGGAGCAACGTAAACAAACAAAAAATACATGTTTTAAATTAAAGTTAACATTAGCAAGTATCACAATATCACAGANCGGCGGAAGATGTTAGTCATTAGGGGTGCAAGGAGCAACGTAAACAAACAAAAAATACATGTTTTAAATTAAAGTTAACATTAGCAAGTATCACAATATCACAGAAAAATTCATACTAACTTATTGAGGCTTACTCAAAACTTATGTAATACCTGTACACTTTTTTTTCATGTCATAACTAATATCATTTATAAACAAATACCGGATCACACAAATTCTAGAGATTTTACTAGAAACATATTTGAAAACAATACTCAAATTTGTCTTTGCGTACCGTATTAATTTAACAAGTGTCATAATTTTAGTGCGGGTTTATTATTTATTCTGGAAATTTGACCATTACAGCAGATTATTAGGGGGTCGTATGACCCCCTTGACCCACTAGTTCCACCGGGCATGACCCTAATGAAAATGATACTCATCTACCAGCTAGCGTTGATGGCTCGTCTACTCCTTGACAGTGTTGTAGTCCCAGATTGTGCAGTGCTGGATCTCTTCATACTCGTGGTGGGGAAGAGGGGTCGGAAAGGAGGAGAAGGTTTGAATGTAGTAAAGAAAATTAGAAATANTCCCAGATTGTGCAGTGCTGGAGCTCTTCATACTCGTGGTGGGGAAGAGGGGTCGGAAAGGAGGAGAAGGTTTGAATGTAGTAAAGAAAATTAGAAATAAACAGCACGCAATAGTTACATTAGGGGACGTACAGTGTATTACAAAATTATAACCTTGCCACATCATACTATACTAAACATCTGCATTCGACACTATTTATAATAAACTAGCATAAACATTTATTTCAAAATCTTGGTGTCGCCCGTTTGCAGTGTGAGTTATGGTATCATCTGCTGAACGGTGCGATCTCAATCACATTGTAACGTAAAGGATGGTCCATGCAGTTTGTTGAACATTAGTGAAGATACATGTGGTATTGAAAGTCTGTTCCTAGTAGGGGATACAATGGTATTCATTAAAATTTACCCCTGTTCACACTCAGCTGAACTGTACACTATCAGTTTTGTGCAGTTCATTAACTCATTTAGTTCTTCAGGGTCGCTGTGGCTGTGGTCGAGATAGTCCTGGTAAGCATTTTTCTATCTTGAATGTGTTAAGTTGCAACCTTGTATGTACAATGATTCTGTACCACCTCTTCACCATACTCTACAGGCAATCGGAAGGCTATTGATCACAGCCAAGAACTTTAATTTGNTCTGGAACCTCGTATGTACAGTGATTCTGTACCACCTCTTCACCATACTCTACAGGCAATCGGAAGGCTATTGATCACAGCCAAGAACTTTAATTTGGTTCAAGAGCATTTCATACTGAATGTTCTTTACATCAGGCCGAGATGATGCTGACAGACACATGGCTAGATATGCTTGTAAACTGTCTCTCTTTCAGGTTATTTGCTACACTAGACAATAGTTGTTGCTGGTTTATGGAAGTCATTTTCATGTTATTGACTATTGGTATGGAACAAAACTGTCCTTTCTAGTTTGCAATTTGGCCTCTAAAAATTTGAGTGTCAGATTTCTCTGCGAGAGATTCAATGAAGCAGATGCATCATTTAATTAGAATGTCTGCATAGACTATAGAACCATTTCTTTCTTGTAGGTTCTCAGAAATAATATCTAGTTCTGCTAAAATTTTGTACGTTATGACCAAATAAAGTAAGAATTGCTTGGATGAAAATCATTTCAATAAGTCATTGTACGTGCTTCTTTCAGTGGAAGATCTACAAGTATCTCCTTTGGCTTTTGAAAAAGAATGGCTGAATAAAGAGCTTTATCCAAACCATACCGCTGAAACTGTTCGAAACTTACTGGCCACCCACCTGGTTGTCAAAATACGGCCAATTTTATTTATTGCTTGGTCTAGCCCTGCAGCGCACTCAGCTAATTGGCGTTGATTTATTGGGAACCAGCTGCACACAGTGTGTAATTTGTCTATAGCTATGTGAAAATTATTCACACCCCCTACCTCATCAACAGGATCGGCTAATGCTAACACCAGTTGGTGATTCATACTATACAAAATTATTATATTTGGGTACTGGGATAAAAACTTCTGAGTTATTCCAGAGTGTTTTCCGAGCATGACACTACCACCGTCGCTTGTAAATCCTACCAAATATTGTTTGAGGTATTCACTATCAAATCCGTGTTTATTAAGACAGTATCACAACTCTGAAAAATTGTTTCAGACTTTTGATTAGAATGTCTGACAAGATCTAAAAATAAATAAGTTGATGGTGGTTATTTTCTTATTTCACATCTCGGGTAAAGTATTAACACAGAGTTTGAACATAGGCTGTTCAACTCATAAATTATAATTTATATTTTCCAAGATACGCCCTTAATTTGTCTAATAATACATTCCTTCATTTCTTTAGAGACATTTTATATAATTTCAAAAGTACTATATCGAAAATGTAAACCAATACCAACATCTACCCAATTTAGCTTCTGAAGCTCAGTCTAACCAAAATGGTCACTGTAAGGCGGTCATTTTGTGCAATGTAATAATCTGATGTAAATATTGTTTATTCGGTCCACACTGAGCTTCACTCATTGATTCACAAACATTTTCAATTGAATGTTTCGTAGGTGTTTCAACAATTGTCTGTGTTATATTGTGAGCATTGGATTTCTTGTGTTCATTAATTTTTTTCTTAGTGATTTGAGCTGATCTGATCTGTTCAATCCATAATAATGCACTGAATATGAACGCCATTCATTAGCAAGAGAAATCTGCTCTTTCTTGAATGCACCTAATTGAGTTACTTCAGAACATACTTTGCAGCCTAGCTTACCTTGCTTGCAATCGATCCTTGGGNCTTGAATGCACCTAATTGAGTTACTTCAGAACATACTTTGCAGCCTAGCTTACCTTGCTTGCAATCGATCCTTGGGAAGTTTCTTTTTTCCTAGACCACATTTCTTCGCTCCAAACATCTGGCTAGTGTTGCAGTCCCACACTTTCAAAATTACTTGCAGTCATACCGGAACTGTCGTCATATTTCATAATGGCTTCGTCATCGTCTCTAGGCGAATCATTGGGTTCACAAACAGAATCGAGGTGCCTGAGATACACCTATCAACATCAAGAGTGGAGATCTCTGAAGCACCAGCTCCGCTAATNCAAACAGAATCGAGGTGCCTGAGATACACCTATCAACATCAAGAGTGGAGATCTCTGAAGCACCAGCTCCGCTAATATCAGCGATAATGCGAGAAAATAAAGATGTTAATGATTAGTGTAGAGTAATATCTAAAAAAGTTCAATTTTCAAACAAACATGTCTTTTCCTCATGCTGGAGGTAGTAAATTAACTGTCTAAAAACAAGCTTTTACTTTTATTCTCTACTAACATTGTCACCAAAAACTATTGACACATTCTGCATCCCTATATTTTATTCGTCAGAACACACGCTCTGGTGAAGCTCGCGGGCGTACGACCGCAATAAGGATTAAGGGTTTTGTGGACGTGCCGAAAGAGGGACACCAGGAGCCTTGCAGCTGCTAAGGCACGCTACCAAAGGTTTCGGCACGTGCAACTGTTCCTGCACGTGCAGACGACATCCGGAGACAACGGAAAGCACCAGGGCGCGGACACAGCCGCATTTTGCAGCTGCCCAAGGGACACCGAGATCCCACCACCAGCTGCGCCTGTCCCGGGCTTATACCGCAATAAACCATGAGAGCTTTTAGCGAACATGCTAAGATATAGTGGCACGATATCCGGAGGCAGGAGAACCACACGTGCGCCGAACCAAGAGGGCACCCAAGAGTTCCTGCACGTGCAGAACGGAACAATAAACTTCCAGGCCAGAATCAAGGG